>QEOT01000020.1:83415-105599 GCA_003123785.1 Pterocarya stenoptera | reverse complement strand
TTTTTTTTTTTTTTTTTTTTTTTTTTTTTTTTTTTTTTTTTTTTTTTTAACCAGATTCTGAAATGGCATATTATCATGAAAAATTTTATTCAACAATTTTATAGCACACATCTGTTTTTATTTTTTATCTTTTATTTTTATTTTTTTCTTTTAATAGATGTGTGGTGTGGGCTGTTGATTTAATGATGAGTAATCTCTATCATAGATTTTTTTTTTAAATTTTAATGATGAGTAATCTCTATCATAGATCTTGTCATCTTCAATATTACATCCATTGATAGAAAAATATTTTAAAGTATATCAACTATTTAAATTGTAGCCATTTAAAATATACCAATTAACAAGTGTGACTATAAATGATAAATGTTCGGATGAAGAAAAATATTTTTCTTACATTAATTAGGTGCTAATTAATCAAAAGTCTAAATCAAGCAGTTGCCAATACCTTAAAAGGGTATGATGAGCCTTCATGCTTGCGTTTAGTCATGTTGAAGATCTGCCTTCATTTTCTTTGTTTTCCTTTTGCTCTCATCTTCTTTCATCGTCTAATATGTTTCTTTATTTAAACTTGTTTATTCGGGCTGGATTTTTTTTTCCGATTCAATCTAGAACCCGCATAGAAAAATTCAGTTACACCTAAATCCCGATACCTGGTTTTTTATTTTTTATTTTTTATTTTTCAGTTTGAATGTTTTAATTTATTTGTTTCTCTCTAGAAACTAAATGGATACAAACTTAAAAAGAAAAATACATATTATGTCCAATGAATTATCTATTTAATGATTTTTTTTTTACTTTCTTCTCCTCGTGACTTTTTATTAATGGTCAAGAAACATGAAGGCTTTGATTTAAAAATTAAATAAATAGAGTTTGAATGCTGCATCAATATTTTTTTATATAAACTTTAATTTTTAAAAAAAAAAAGATTCTCAATTTTTAAAAATCGATTTCAATCTGATCCCGACCTAGATTTGAGTCAGACTAATTCAATCTTGATTGCGGTCCAGATATACCGAAATCCCCAAGCAGAACCTGAATGAAGAGTCTTATATTTATTATGTTTATTATGGTTCCAAGATGAATAAAATCATAAATTATTTCTTCAAAGAAGAAATATAGATAGAAGTCACTGTTTAGAGAAGTCATTTTATACACATGATATGGCATCATTTAGACCACACATAGAGAAGATAGAAAAAAAAAGAATCTAACAACAACTACACAATGTATACAACAAGTATACCGCTATAATAGGTCCTATATAGAATTACTCTTCTTCAAATCTCTTGTGTCATTATTATTTTGTTTGATTCGAAACTTGTGTTTAACTCTTGTGGTTACCAAACCAGATATGATCAATGCTGAGAATCTAAACTAACCACAAAAAGTGAAAAGTTATTGCACATCAATATCGTACATACTGAGGTCCAGCTTTTTTATCAAGTGCTGCAGCAAGCAACCCTATAAATATATATATTTTTATATACACATCATAAATATTATAAAAAAATTTTACATCACATATTTTTATCTAATTAATAAATAACTTATCATTTTTATCTTTTTATTTAAATATACACATATTTAAATATTAAAATAAAATAATAAAACTACAAATCACTTATTAATTAAATAAAAATGTTTGATATAAAACTTCTCATAGTATATTGGGTGAGAGTTGCCAAAAAGTCAAGCTTTTATTATCACCACCTTCCTTCCCCCACCTGAGGGTCCATGTCCATCCACCATCAAATTGTATTAATTATTTACAAGTAAAATTAAACATTAATCAAAATTGTATATCAAACAGTAAATATTATAAATATAATTTTTTTTTAAGTTGAAATATTTATTCAACAGATTTTACAGCTGGCGATTCTCTTTCCCATGTCACATCGTTGCTTGCCCTTGTGTGTTTCGCGCTACTTTCCGGGTTATAAAATCGAGCTCCCACTGCCAACCATTCCCTCTCCCCCCATTCATTCCCTTCTGTTTCTCCCTTTTGCTTCTCTCTCTAGGTACCCGTCCTGGATCTTGCTTTTCCTTCTTTTATTTTTTGTATGTGTTCATACCATCGCTTCGGAACGATCTTTCTCTTTTATTCTCTTTCTTCAAAAAGATTTTCTTGTCTTCTTCGCTGGAAAAAAGAAAAATCGATCAGAATTATTATTTTTGGGTTTAAAGTAACATCTCTTTCAAGTATGACGTTTCTGGTTTATTTCAACGTTTCTGTACCGATTACTGACACCATGCTAAACAATTTATTCTCTGCTTTAACCTCTTTTGTTAATCCCATAAAGGTGTTATTAATATAATGGGATCTGAGCTTTATTATCTGCCAAGCACTCGTGGTTGAATGCTTTGTGATCTCAGGTTGCAATTCATTATTTAATGGAGAGTGGTCATGCTGCTACAGAGACCACTAGATCATATATATATATGTACAGTCATTCTCTGCACTGGTTTTAGACAGCAATCTAGTTGAAAAATCTATGTTTATTACTTTTCTAAGTGGTTGGTGGCGGTGGTGGTAGGTTCAGAAGTCTTGAGGCTTCCTTCTAGAATAGTATTTTGTTTACCTAAGTTTTGATCTTTGACTTTCTTGTGTTTATCCCATCTCCTTTTTATTGTCTATTTTTTTTTTCTTCGTTTTCTTTAATGAGTCGGATCTGTTGTCTACAGTTTATTCTTTTCCGTGTTAGTTGAAGGTTCCGTGAGAAGCTAGCAATGGCGGAAAGTGCCTTGACTCGCGTGCACAGCCTCCGTGAGCGCGTGGATGAAACTCTAGCTGCTAGCCGCAATGAAATTGTGGCACTCCTGTCCAGGTAATTGATCTTGCTCGACATAAATCTTTTGCATTGGTTTTTTTCTGTTTAAATAAAAATATGCTTCGATTTTAGTGGGTGTTGTAGAGTTTGCTTAAGTTAATTAAGTCATGATTCGGTATGATAACTCAAAAAAGAGAGAGAGAGAGAGAGAGGAAAAACAAAAGAAAAAGGAACTGTCAAAACTAGGAGCAATCAGGATAGGAATTCGTCTGTCTCCTCCAGGAGTATTGGTCATTGTTGAAGAAGAGGTGGTTGTTTGAGGATGAGAATGAGAATGGAATATATCTGGTTACATACGTACATATTGTCTCATGGGATGATGGTTTTGTAGGATCGAAGCCAAAGGAAAAGGTATTCTGCAACACCATCAACTTATTGCAGAGCTTGAAGCGATTTCTGAGTCCAATAGACAGAAACTTCTGAACGGGTCATTTGGTGAAGTTTTGAGATCCACTCAGGTCATATCGATCACTTTGGTGTGGGTTTTTTCCTACTTCTTTTGGTTGTCAAATTGACAGTCTTAGCTGATTTTTATGTAAATATAGGAAGCCATTGTTCTACCTCCCTGGGTTGCCTTGGCGGTTCGTCCAAGGCCTGGCGTTTGGGAATACATAAGAGTGAATGTCTATGCTCTTGTGGTTGAAGAGCTACGTGTGGCGGAGTACCTGCATTTCAAAGAGGAACTTGTGGATGGAAGGTGACATTCTAATGCTTGGATTATATATAGCTTCTATATTTCGTTTGCATGAAATGGCAGGTCTACTCGTTGCTTATATACTTGGAATCTTAATCATGCAATACGTCTCAATGCAGCTCTAATGGGAACTTTGTGCTTGAGTTGGATTTTGAGCCCTTTAATGCATCTTTTCCCCGTCCCACTCTTTCAAAGTCCATTGGGAATGGCGTGGAGTTCCTTAATCGCCACCTTTCCGCAAAGCTCTTTCATGACAAGGAAAGCATGCACCCACTGCTTGAATTTCTCAGAGTACACTGCTACAAGGGGAAGGTTCGTCTGAGCATATTCTGTTTCTCTAATAGAAAAAGTGTAATTTTGGCATCTCGTACAAGGTAGACACTAGCTTAATAATTATTTCCAAATACTGGAAATCCTAGAATGAAATGGTTTCAAACTCTGAATTGTGAATAACTTGATGCAAATACTTGGTATGTCTCCATGCCTGATTAAAAGGACTTGATAGGAATTTTATGATTGACTTTCTTACCATATTAGTTGTTGCTTGTCTGCAGAGTATGATGCTGAATGATAGAATTCAGAACATTAATTCCCTCCAACATGTTCTTAGGAAGGCAGAGGATTATCTCTCTACACTTGCCCTTGAAACACCATTTTCTAAGTTTGAGCACAAGTTCCAGGAGATTGGTTTGGAAAGAGGGTGGGGTGACACTGCTGAACGTGTATTAGAAATGATTCAACTTCTTTTGGATCTTCTTGAGGCTCCTGACCCATTCACCCTTGAGAAGTTCCTCGGGAAAATCCCTATGGTCTTCAATGTAGTAATTATGTCTCCCCATGGGTATTTTGCCCAGGATAATGTCTTGGGATATCCTGACACTGGTGGCCAGGTTAGTGAGCGAGCCTAATGCACCCTCTTTAAATTGGATGTGTTGTGACAATATAGATTTACTGACTCGGTCCACTTGATTTCTCATCCAGGTTGTTTATATCTTGGATCAAGTTCGGGCATTGGAAAGTGAGATGCTTACTCGTATCAAGCATCAAGGCTTGGATATCACTCCTCGTATCCTCATCGTAAGCTGTGCTTATGTTTTGGTGCAACAGTTTTAGCTCAGACATTTTTTTATGTTTTGGTGGCATTTGTTCCTCAAATGGATGCTTAATTTTACTTCCATTCCCAGGTCACACGACTCCTCCCTGATGCAGTTGGAACCACATGTGGTCAGCGCCTTGAGAAAGTATTTGGGACAGAGCATACGGATATTCTTCGAGTTCCCTTTAGAACAGAGAAGGGAATTGTCCGAAAATGGATCTCAAGATTCGAAGTTTGGCCCTATCTTGAAACTTACACCGAGGTAGACTAATCAAAAGTTGTACCTTAATTTGCTCGTAAATTTGTTACTTGTTGTATGTGATTGTAATGTCGAATGATTGACTTTCTTTTAGGATGTTGCCCATGAACTTTCTGAAGAGTTACAAGGGAAGCCTGATTTGATCATTGGAAATTACAGTGATGGGAACATTGTTGCCTCATTGTTAGCGCATAAATTTGGGGTCACAGAGGTTTGTCATACACTATTCTTCTTATCTCGTCTTGTTTTTGCTGCATTTGCTCATCGTTTTTGCTGTCTAAAATAACGAATTTATTCTCATTTTTTCCTTTGTGCAGTGCACCATAGCACATGCCCTTGAGAAGACTAAGTATCCCGACTCTGACATATACTGGAAACAATTTGAGGAGAAGTATCACTTCTCTTGCCAGTTTACTGCAGATCTTATAGCCATGAATCATACTGACTTCATCATCACTTCTACTTTCCAAGAAATTGCTGGAAGGTGAATGCTCCTTTTTCTCTTTTTTATTTATTGATATTGTAAATTTCTTTATCCAGAGACCCTAATAATGTTTTACCTTCTGTCGTGTGTCTCAGCAAAGACACCGTTGGTCAATACGAGAGCCACACTGCTTTCACCCTTCCTGGACTCTATCGTGTTGTACATGGGATTGATGTTTTTGATCCTAAGTTCAACATTGTCTCACCTGGAGCAGATATGAGCATTTACTTCTCCTACACTGAAAAGGAAAAGAGGTTGACATCTTTCCACCCTGAAATCGAAGAGCTGCTTTACTCTTCTGTTGAGAATGAGGAACACTTGTGAGTTTCCATCTCTTTTTTCCACTCCTTATATTTCTCCTTCCAATTCAAACGATTGTCATTCAGATGTTCCTGGCTACAGGTGTGTATTGAAAGACCGAAACAAGCCAATCATATTCACAATGGCGAGGTTGGATCGTGTGAAGAACATCACAGGTCTTGTAGAATGGTATGGTAAGAATGGGCGCCTTCGGGAGTTGGTTAACCTTGTTGTTGTTGCTGGGGATCGGAGGAAGGAGTCCAAGGACTTAGAGGAACAAGCTGAGATGAAGAAAATGCATGGTCTTATTGAAACCTACAAGTTGAATGGCCAGTTTAGATGGATTTCTTCCCAGATGAACCGAGTGAGAAATGGTGAACTCTATCGGTGTATCGCTGACACAAAGGGAGCCTTCGTGCAGCCTGCTGTGTACGAAGCTTTTGGCCTTACGGTTGTTGAGGCCATGACCTGTGGATTGCCAACATTTGCTACCTGTAATGGCGGCCCAGCAGAGATCATTGTCCATGGCAAGTCTGGCTTCCACATTGATCCCTATCATGGTGATCAAGCGGCCCAGCTCCTGGTCAATTTCTTTGAGAAGTCTAAGGCAGACCCTAACCACTGGAATGAGATCTCTCAGGGAGGGTTGAAGCGGATCCAAGAGAAGTAAACTTCCTTTCCTCTTCACCCCCTATTATCTTTAGATTGGTACTGTTTATGCCTACTTACTCTGCTTCCTTAAACAGGTACACATGGCAGATTTATTCTGAGAGGTTGTTGACCCTTACTGGGGTTTATGGCTTTTGGAAGCATGTGTCTAAACTTGATCGCCGTGAGAGCCGCCGCTACCTCGAGATGTTTTATGCACTCAAGTATCGTAAGCTGGTAAGATTCTTTCGACAAGGGAGCTGAAATAACGATATTTTATAACGATATGCATATATGAGGTGTTGGTTCTGGTTATGAACCATCTTTTTTGTATTACATTTCAGGCTGATTCTGTTCCTCTCGCTGTCGAGTAAAGGAAATTTGAAGAGTGAATAAGAGGAACAAGCATTGGGGGCTGTGCCACGAGTGGTGTTCTTCTGAGTTTTGAGGAATAATGGCCCTTGTTCTTGAGATTGTGATTAGAGACTATAGACAAAGGCTCTTTGATTTCGTTTTGTTCTTCGGTGCTCGTTGGAAATGTTTGACTTGGGTTTTTAGCCCATAAAAAAATCAAATCAATACAAAGACGTGAAGCTTTTAAGCCATCAAAAAATCAAATCTCTATAATCTGTCTGATTCGTTTTTTCTTTTTAAAAGACGCGCATTTTAAAAGTAAAAGACTGGAAATTTTATAATTTGATTAAATATATTAAATTTCATTTAATAGTTTTATATATAAATAAAATTATAGATTTAATTATGTAGTTCAATGAAAAATTTACATAAAAGTATTTATTTGTTAATAATAATTGAGTCTAGCCTATGTTCTTCTCTAGATCCCTTGCAGCACTTTGACAGTATCATATATTATAAATCGGGTCAATGCAAAAGAAATGATTACATTTGTAACGTCCTAATGGAAGGTCCAAATCACTTGATCGATATTTTAAAAAGACTAGTCAATAATACAATTGGATCCATATTGAAATCTTATAAAGAGTAAGAACTTTTCATTTCCAAACAATGTGAGATCTCATACATCACCTGCCCTTATCCTTATATTTGTTGGGCCTGGTCATTGTAGGTGGCACACCTCAAGTCCCACATTTCTAGTAGGACCTGGTTTTGATACCATTTGTAACGCCCCAATGGAAGGTCCAAACCACATGACCTATATTCCAAAAGGATTAGTCAATGATACAATTGGAGTCTTATTAAAAGTTTATAAAGAGCAAGAACTTTTCATTCTCAAACAATATGAGATCTCATATACTATCTACCCTTATCTTTCTTATATGGGGTATCACAGCTGTGATGCCCTCAACCTCCTTTTAGGATGGAACAGAGACTTAAAGTGTCAGAACATGCAACACAAGGTTACATACCTCTGTACACGATAGTTAATATGCATTGTATCCAATGCATCCTAGTATGCAACTAGTAGTATGCAATAATCACATAAGAAATAAAGGTGAAAGCATAACTTATACCAAAATAACTAAAATATCTAAATTTCATTAGTAATTATCAAGTTCAAAATATCAATGTAATATAATCTAAAGTCAAATAATCTGTTTCATCCATTCTAAAGCATGAAGAACTTGGCCTATAACATCAAAATTAAATCTAATCTCCTCTCAAGGTTTGGCTCCTCCCCAGTCAGTTGGATGCAACGCTCCATCTAGCTTGTTCTAATTGAGTCCTAACACAACTTTTACCATTTTAAGTGGAATGATAGTGGTCCCATAAAGGGTGAGATTTACTCGAAATCTCAATAAGTTAAACAACCAACTTGCACAAAGATAAATTAAACATGAAGCATGATAAATATGCAATACATAAGATGCAGAAAAATCAGTATGTCTGTCTCCCATCCAGATTCCTTAACAATTTAGAAAAATGGAGACACAAGTTTTCATTTAGTAAACATTTTTGCCATAACTTTTGAAAATCATAACTTCATCATAAACTTTTATCATTATTTGCAATTCATAATTAACATCACAATGTGTGGTAACGTTATAGTTCTCCATATGCATTGTGAGTACCTGCCGGTAAGCATAGTACAACTCATATTGAAACTACGTTATTTATAGACTCGTTCTCAATGCATTGGTATATATAATATATCATCATAATGTGTACATCCACCAGCATTATGTGTCATAACATATTGATTTAGTTCCGACGTTTTTTAAAAAGAACTCATCGAAACCCGTCGACTGTTCTTTGTCAACTCAGGGGTTACCACTCCATTAAACACTCCAGAGTGGACAGAGGAGTTTTACTAGGATAATTCCCCATTTTAGCCTTTGGGATCGTGATAAAAATTATTTTCTTGCTATACTTGAAAAATATTTTTCATGACATGTGTATATGTGGCAAGCTTTCATGTAAAAATGACATTTATAGATGCAATATGTAAAGTGGTGAAAAATATCACATGTCATGTAAGTATGCACTTAATGTATTTTATAACATGATATTTTATACTTAAAATGATAATTGAAATATGAATGAATCATTTATTAATAATTCATAAATAATCTATCAAGGTATAAGTTAGAGGCCAACTTACAAACTTTCTGAGTTTGGAAATATCATAGTTATTGAAATTAAATTCGTACTAAGTTAGGATTTGTACTACTATGGAAGACGTTTATAATTAAAGGTTTCAAAAAAATGAATATTTACAAAAATACCCTTAAACTATAAAAAATTGTCACTAAGGCCCTAACTTTTCACTATTTATAAACGAACTCCAAATTTAACCAAAATTCATGGACTTTATATTTTTGGCATTCTAAAACCATCTATGCCCTTGGATTTTTAAAAATCAAAGTGGAACTTGTCCAAAAAGTTTCATCCCGTGGTATGCACTCTAGTTGATGCGTAAGTATGCTTTCAACTATTGATCCCTATTGATGCATGCATATGGGATTTTCTTTAATAAAAAATGATCACTAATATCTTTAATGACATAATGAAAGCTAATTATTGGATAATCAAGTTCATCCCAATATTTAATCATGGCTAAGATATCCTTAATATCTAATTTATTCAAAATTGATTCATACTTGATGATCAAAACAAGATAGATTTAAAACCTATCATGACATGCTTTTAATCACAAATCAAACATTCCATAATCATTTTAAAACAATAATAAATCATATCAAATCATGCTTAAGATATGCCAAAGCTAAATTTTCACTTAAAATCATTTAATCATTCAAACCATTCTTAATGACTCGATTTTGAACTAAGCATGATAACTTTCTCAATACTCAACAAAATTTTGTACCAACAATTGGAAACAAAGCTTTACATGCTAACTAAGATCAAGAACAAGCAAACTTACAAATTTCGTGGCCTTCCAAGCACTCAAGACAGTCTGGCTCAATAACGCTCAAGAACACTCAAGAACTCACCAAAACTCACTCGGTTTCACTCTTTTGATCTCTAAGGGGGAGAAGCACTCTTAAGACTCAAGAGGAAACTTGGAGCTGTGGTGTGGAGAAATGAGGAAGTGAGGGAGGTATTTATAGGCTTCAAGAAGGAAGGGGGATGCTGGTTTTGGCTCCAAGAAAGTGAATGTGAGTGGTGGAGGTGGGAGGTGAAGTGTTGATTACATTTTCCAGATTTCAGTCCATCATCATGTATAGACCAAAAGAGTACCCTAAACCACCATGATTTCACTTATACAGTTGCTACATTACTCCTATGGGGGCTGGTCAAGTCGTGGTGCAGAAGAAAAGAAAGAAAAATACAAAATCAGCATACACAAGCCAATGGGTTCAATGGTGGTAGCCTTGGGCATATTTCGGTTTTGTGCTTTCTTTGGCTGAAAGGAATTAGTCCAAAGCTCATGATGACCATGAGGACCTCTTGGGTATTGGGTAGTTAAGGAGGTGACATGGGTTGGTGGTTCGGCCAAGGGCAGATGAGTGGTTGAAATTCAACCAAAATAGTTTGCAACCAATTAGCTTCCTAGGTGCGATTGGTTTGATGTTTGGTTTGATTTTTAAAACCAAACTCGTCCAATGATGGTGTGACGCCACGACTCCCACGTACAAAAAGCCTCGAGAATCATGACGTCAGGATGATGACAATACGGGTTACACATCCCAACGATAAGTGCCCAAGTGTGTGCAACATGCAACTAGAGCACCAAAGAGTCGCAACGGTTAAAATAAATAAGTCTACTAAGTATTAGAATTTTATATAATACAAAAATTATCGAAATAAATATCCGAAATTACAGCAAAAGTCAAATACATAAATAAACAAGAAATAAATTTCATAATCCAAAACAACAGCAACCACATGCCACTTCTCTACGGAACCAATCCCTAAGGCTCAACATCCTCACCTGCACCAAAATCTACAGTACCATGAAATGGTACCACAGGTAAGTAATAATCCAAACAATCTCCAAGATTAAAATACATTAATGCTACCAACCATGCATGCATATGATGTACTATGCGCCAGATCCAAAATATTATTTTTTTTTCCCAAAAAATAAATATTTTCCAACACACGCCAAAATCCCATTTTGGCCCAAAAACATAATCCGTCATTTTTCCAGAAAAAAATTCGCATAAAAACATTTATAGGACACTGTAGGCGGGAATCATAGGCGGGAATCATAGGCGGGACTCTACCACCATCCCTTCCGAATGCACTGTAGGCGGGAATCACAGGCGGGACTACACTACTATCCATGCTTACCACCATCCCTACAGTTCTTTTCCACACAAGGGGTACCCATTAGAGCACTGTAGGCGGGAATCACAGGCGAGATTCTACCACCATCTCTGCTTACCACCATCCCTATCGCGTGCACTGTAGGCGGGAATCGCAGGCGGGACTACACCACCATCCCTACGGGTATACCGTAGGCGGGAATCGCAGGCGGGACTATACCACCATCTCTGCTTACAACCATCCTTACAGTCTCTTTTCCTTTAAATCACATAAAAATCAAATTTTTCATAAATACATGAACATGAATGCAATTACACGAAAACTCAGTTTTCAATTTACAAACATGAACATGTGTGCATATGCAATGTACCAAACTAATAACAATATCCAATAACCAATTCTAATAACCAAATACAACTCCAACCTCCAATCCATCCGACCCCCAAAACTCCTCAGATTCAGTCCGGTACAACCAACCAAACACAGTAATAATAAATAAGTTAGTACAAAAATATATTAAAATCTCTAAAGATGTTTGGAAAAATACTTACAGCGCTATAAAAATATTTTCGGAGGATCACGGAGGAGTTGGAAGCTCAAAAGCAGCAACTCCACAGTGTAAAAAATACTGTGGCCGAAAAACACAGTGAACCCAAATTCCAATGGGGTCAAACGAAGACTTGGAATTGATAAATTAGGGCCTATGGAGGGTGGTGAAGCTAATGGTATTGAAGGTTGGTCGTGGGTGGCCGTTGAAACGGCTGTTTAACGCCATGAAGTTCAAATCGGAGTGGGTGTTCGTAGGGGCGGCTCCGGTGACGGATCGGGGCCGAAAATGGGTCGATTAGGACAGCAAGGAGCCGATGGTGAAGTGGTGAAAAGATGGTGGCTAATGGTGGCCGGATGGCGGCGGAACGACGAAAAGAAGCTCGCGGCTTCACAGGACTCCTGACGGCTAACGGCAGCATTAGCCGGCCTGAAAATGGAGGGGTAGGGTTGCTAGCGCACGGGGAGTTGAATGGCACCGACGGTGTCGACCACGGCGGTGGGCAACGGCGACGGGGAGGAGAAGACCGAATGAACGTGGGAGAGGAGAGAGAGAGGGTATCGGGCTGGGAGAGAGGATCCGTAGGAAAGAAAGGAGAAAAAAGAAAAGAAAAAGGAAAGAGAAAAGAAAAAGATGAGGGAAAAAAGAGAGATCCGGACTTTCATCTTGGGTTTCAAAATGATCCAACGAAGAGGATTTTAAAACTACTAACTAAATAAAATAATTCAAATGCAGTGAAATGCTTAATTAAAACAAATATTATTTTAAAATTAAAAAAAAATCAATTTAAATTAAAGATCAATTTAAATGCAAAATAATAAATACTATTAAGAAAATCAATTAAAAATGATTTCCACAACATCAAAAATATAATAAAATAATATATCAAAATTTCCTTAATTTTAAAACAAGAGAATAAATTTTTAAATAAATTAAAATAATCTTTTAATGAAATACACTAAAATCCGGGATGCTACATTCTCCCTCCTTAAATAAAATTTCGTCCTCGAAATTTGCAGGGTCAACATCAACGCTAAAGCAGTTACCAGATACAACACCAAACCCACTTGAGAAGACCATACCATCAACAACTCCCAACAAGCAAGAGTAATACTCTCCCAAGTCTATTCCTATAGGCGATTCCATAATACTCACATTAGTCTCTCAGTACTCCTAGGATGGCTATGAAATCTGAAATCTACATTCCACAAGAACCTTAATACAACACCTAGTAAATTCCAATGATTTTCTTCACATAATAAACTGCTACCCTCAATTAACTCTTGTGCTATAACTTTCCAAACCTTCCTTGAGCTCTATACCTTTGGTAACCTAATGACCACTCCCAAAGTCAACCATCCATAAGCATAATTTGCACAACCAAAAGATTAATCTCTACTTACAAGTATTGACTCAAATTTTCAAATCACCAATAGTTCCTTAAAATCAACACAAGATTTGAATCCTTAAACATATCACAACACAACACCATAGAGTACAAGGTAGCTCAATACTTACTAACTAGAAAACTCTCACCACAAATGATAGAAAATTCTTGATTTCCCAAAACCATAAATTAATACACTTTCCTTAAACTCATTCAGAATTCCTTTTTGAATCTGCACCAACTATTATCCTTAAATTAATATCGATCAATCCTGAAACCTGTCATTATAACCTCGAACTAATAACAATTATTTTCCTGGATTCAATCCAAATCTACAATCCTCAAATAAATACACAACTAAATCAATACCTTCAATCTCCAAAGAAATATTCTCCTTAAAATTCCTATATCAATACTCAATTCTGGTCAAACCTGTTTTAATGATTATAGCCTAGTCAGTCTCTAAAATAAATCAAGCTAGCACCCCAAGCCTGCATAATTAAACCTTAAATCTTATTCTAATCAGTCCTCAAATCTACAATTTTAAAACCTCAAATTAAAAAAAAAAAATAGAATCACTTTTCAAAATCTGTAAAATCGAAGAACCTCTATCTAGTAATAAATCAATCAATTCCCAAAGCCTTTCAAATCTAAGACATTAAATAATAACCAATCATTTCCTATAGTCTGCAGAACCTTAAACCTTTGATGATATTTTCATAAATCCATCCTTAAAGTTC
This sequence comes from Pterocarya stenoptera, assembly GCA_003123785.1. Lineage (NCBI taxonomy): Eukaryota > Viridiplantae > Streptophyta > Magnoliopsida > Fagales > Juglandaceae > Pterocarya > Pterocarya stenoptera. Next base: position 91,906 of record QEOT01000020.1, on the reverse strand, counting down.
GTTGAACTTACAACCTCCAATTCTAAAGCTTCATATCAAATTTCTATAAAATCTAAAACCTCAATTATCCTACGAAAGAGATCACCTAGACCATAATGTTCCTTACAAGTCTTGATAATACCCAAGCAAACCAGATTAATAAAAATTTCAAGCCTACCACACTAAATATTAATACCTAACAATGGCTTCCTCGGTCGTACCATCTTCCTGCCATAGCGTAGCCCTTAACCCCACTTAAGTCATCGGACAAAAATTTCAAATAAGAGCAAAAGCAACACCCAAATAAAATAGAATAAAGCGAACAAAATATAATAACATACAAAAAAAATTAAAACCATTAAAAACAACATACTTAAAACCAAGTAATTTCAAATCACAACTTTAAAACTTTCTAGTACTCCACCTAAGGGACATGTGGCTTTACCCAGAGACGAACTACTCTGATACCACCTGTGACTCCCCGACTCCCATGTATAAAAAGTCTCGGGAATCGTGACGTCAGGATGATGACAACACGGGTCACACATCCCAACGATAAGTGCCCAAGTGTATGCAACGTGCAACCAGAGCACCAAAGAGTCGCATCGGTTAAAATAAATAAGTCTACTAAGTACCAGAATTTTATTTAATACAAAAATTACTGAAATAAATATTCAAAATTACAGCAAAAGCCAAATACATAAACAAACAAGAAATAAATTTCATAACCCAAAACAGCAGCAACCACATGCCACTTCTCCACGGAGCCGATCCCTAAGGCTCAACATCCTCACCTGCATAAAAATTTATAGTACCATAAAATGGTACTGTAGGTAAGTAATAATCCAAACAATCTCAAAGATCAAAATACATTAATGCTACCAACCATGCATACATATGATGTACTATGCACCAGATCCAAAATATTATTTTTTTTTTTCCAAAAAATGAATATTTTCCAATATATGCCAAAATCCATTTTGGCCCAAAAACATAATCCGTCATTTTCTCAGAAAAACATTTGCATAAAAACATTTATAGGACACTGTAGGCGGGAATCACAGGCGGGATTCTACCACCATCCCTACCGAATGCATTGTAGGCGTGAATCACAGGCGGGATTACACTACCATCCCTATCACGTGCATCGTAGGCGGGAATCATAGGTGGGACTATACCACCATCCCTGCTTACCACTATCCTAACAGTTCCTTTCCACACAAGAGGTACCCATTAGAGCACTGCAGGTGGGAATCGCATGCGGGACTACACCACTATCCCTGCTTACCACCATCCCTACGCGTACACCGTAGGCAGGAATCGCAGGCGGGACTATACTATCATCCCTGCTTACCACCATCCCTACAGTCTCTTTTCCTTTAAATCACATAAAAACCCAATTTTTCATAAACACATGAACATGAATGCAATTACACGAAAACCTAGTTTTCAATTTACATACATGAACATGCGTGCACATGCAATGTACCAAACCAACAACAATATCCAAAAACCAATTCCAATAACCAAATACAACTCCAAACTCCAATCCATCCGACCCCCAAAACTCCTCAGACTCAGTCCGGCACAACCAACCAAACACAGTAATAATAAATGAGTTAGCGCAAAAATATATTAAAATCTCTAAAGATATTTGAAAAAATACTTACAGCGCTATAAAAATATTTTCAGAGGATCACGGAGGCGCTGGAAGCGCCGAAGCAGCAACTCCATAGTGTAAAAAACACTGTGGCCAAAAAACACAGTGAACCCAAATTCCAACGGGGTCAAACAAAGACTTGGAATTGATAGGGTAGGGCCTATGGAGGGTGGTGAAGCTAATGGTATCGAAGGTTGGCCGTGGGTGGCGGCCGAAAGGGCGGTTTAAGGCCACGAAGTTCAAATCGGAGTGGGTGTTCGTAGGGGCGGCTCCGGCAACGGATCGGGGCCGAAAATGGGTCGGTTAGGACGGCAAGGGGCCGGTGGTGAAGTGGTGAAAAGATGTGGCCAATGGTGGCCGGATAGCGGCGGAACGGCGAAGAGAAGCCCGCGGCTTTGCACGGCGCCTGACGGCTAACGGCGGCGTTAATCGGCCTGAAAATGGAGGGGTAGGGTCGCCGGCGCATGGGGAGTTGAATGGCACAGACGGTGTCGACCACGGCGGCCGGCAGCGGCAACGGGGAGGAGAAGACCGAAATGAACATGGGAGAGGAGAGAGAGAGGGTATCGGGCTGGGAGAAAGGATCTACGGGAAAGAAAGGAGAAAAAAGAAAAGAAAAATAAAAGAGAAAAAAAAAAAAAGAGGTGGGAAAAAAGAAAGATCTAGACTTTCATCTTGAGTTTCAAAATGATCCAAAGAAGAAGATTTTAAAACTACTAACTAAATAAAATAATTCAAACGCAGTGAAATGCTTAATTAAAACAAATATTATTTTAAAATAAAAAAAATCAATTTAAATGCAAAATAATAAATACTATTAAGAAAATCCATTAAAAATGATTTCCACAACATAAAAAATATAATAAAATAATAAATCAAAACTCCCTTAATTTTAAAACAAGAGAATAAATTTTTAAATAAATTAAAATAATCCTTTAATGAAATACACTAAAATCCTGAATGTTACAGATGGGCCCCAAGATGGACCTAGTTTAAAGATCCTTTGCAAGTTCAATATGGGCCAATTACAAAATCAAGAGCTAAGAATATCAAGAAAGTAATGCAAGGATTGATGCAATCCACTTGGGACGAGTCAAGCAAGAGCCCAACATTCAAAATGGACTTGAAGGATGAAGATCCAATTTTGATTCATTTGATACAAGCAATGGAATAGGGCAATAACATGACTTGAAGGCGTTGGGCACTTAAAAGGATTTAAAATTGATTAAATCATTTAAATGAATTATTTTATTTGTTTAGAATAATTGAGTTTTAGGATGTTTGTCCCACATGTCTTATTTCTTATGAATTAGGATTTTCGGGAAGATCTTGTATTGTGGCCAAGGGTTTATTTGGAAAGTTACATTTTAGAAACTAGGGTTTCAAAAAGGTACTGTAGCGCAGCTACTGTTCACTTCCCGAATCACTGTAGTTGAAATACTGTAGCATCGCACTATTCATGCAGGGATATTTTTGGAACAAAGGGGTTTATTTTGGGATAGGGTTTCAATTAGGTTTAGGTTTAAATATTCTTTGTAGCCTCATTTTAATCAGTTTATGAAATTTGATGAATTTATTCATTGTGAGTTGAGTTTTACTCCTCTTGTTCGTAATTGAACTTTTGAACTTATCAAAGGTAAATCACAACCTTTGTGGTGATCCTCCTTATAATCTAGGTTCTTAAGATGGGTTCTGTAACGGGTCTAGATTTTAATATAATCTAGGTTCTTGAAACAAGTTCACATCGGGTCTTGATTCTCTATCCATTGACTTGATTTGACTTTCTTGGGTGAGTTTTCAATTTGATTGTGGGTTCAGGGGATTCCTTTCCTGCGGGTTCATATCATCCAAGGCTTGGTCTGGGTTTAAAGGGGTCTCATGGGGTGTTTAAAGACCATAGTGCCCATGAGAAAAAAGCACAAAAAGATTGGGATTAAGTGCAAAACAGTCCATGCACTCAAAGGGCACACATGTGTGCCAATTGGTGTAGTTTTGGGGGTTTGATATGCCATTTCTTCTAATGGCATGTGTGGAGGTTTATCTAGGGTTTTAGTATGATCTAAGAGTGGTGAAATGAAATAATCAATCAAGAAAAATTTGAATTAGAAGGCTAAGAAAAGATTAAACGAAATTAAGCTTCAAAACATGACTTGAAGTTCACTAACCTCAAGTATGATGATTAGTGGTCTTAGCCAACTTTCAAAACTTAATTTGGATACTTAAGGTATGATTTGGGCTTAAGAAAATCAATGGTATGGTGTATTGGGCTTTTAAGTTGAATAGTGAAATAAACCCAATTTGGGTCTTGTGGGCTTAAAAGGACCAAGAGTGTGGGTTCATGACTTATGCTTGAATGAGAGGGGTCTCATTTCCAGATTTTTAGGATTGAAAAGAAACCTTAAGATGCACTAAGAAGGGTTTGAAAATGTTTGACTTGGCCTAATTGGGCCATGAGTCCATTCACCAAGTTTGGCCAAAAGACCTTAAACCTTTTATACGTTAGGCTTAAGTTCTAAGGTTCTACAAGAAAGGCTTATATCCTTATAACTCTCAAATTGGTCTAGGGCTTATGGTACCTATTCTTAGCCCACCACATCATTTGAGAATTAGAGGCGTAAAATCTTATGTCCATCAAGTAGGGCATAGTGTGCATCAAGTTGGGCCTGATGCCTTTACTCTTACTAAGTTAGGCTTAATGACCTTACGTCATTTTCATTGGGCCTATTTTCTAATGTTCTCCAAGAAAGGCTTAAATTTTTATATCTTCCAAGTTGGGCCTAAGACTTTTTAAAATCTTAACTTATCACATCCTTAATGCATTAGGGCCCTAAAGTTTTATTGTCTCTCTTAAGCCTTTATACCCAAAAAGCTTGGGCTCTTAATAAACCAATCTCTTGGGCCTTCCTAAGTCCATCAAAGTTTTTTACACAAATCGCTTAGCCCAGTAAGGTAGCAAAATCTCCAATATGCCACTTGTCATTCTGACATTGGCCTCTTGCCACCTTCCTCAAAATTAATGAAGCACTAAAAATTCTTCAAAATAATACTACTAAACCAATTAAGATAAAAAAATCTTTATTTTCCTCAAAAATCAATATTGTAGTAGAATCTTCTAATAATTCTACTAAATCCAAAGTATAAGGTCCTCTTATCAACTCAAATATCCCAAATTATTCTTATTCTTACTTATCACAAAGATTATTCTTATTCTAGAATAGCTCAACTTCTAATTTAACTATAATTAAGGCTACTAAAGTCAAGGCCTAAGGAGATTTTTAGGCGGGGTGTTACATCCTCCCCCCTTCAAAAAAGATTTCATCCCCGAATCAAGGTATGGATTTGGATGAATAAAAGCATGCAAAACATATACTATATATACATACCTACTAGTGATTCTATGGTCCCGAACTAGATGAGAAGTCTTCCTTGACATCATTTGACAGTTCCTTCTGAGTGTGGTAGAAGAATCGATCCTTTTCTAAGTCATAGTACGTGTTAACTCCTTCCATTTCCCTCCATTGTTTAGTTGATGTGTCTTCGATCTTTGAAGATCCCTCTTCATGGTATCATATGCAACGAAAAGAAAAATCAGTGCCTCGGAGGTATCCATGGAAGAGATAACTGGATATAACGGTTCTTGGTTTTTCTTTCATTCTCTTTTTCCAAGTGGCTTCTTCAACGTTGTGATTTTGCCAAAGCACCTTCACTAAATGAATTTTTTGATTCCCAAGTTCCTTTGCTTTCCAGTCTATAATCTGAACAGAAACTTCCTCGTTTGTCAGATTGAGTTGTAACGAAATGTACTCTAGATCTTCAGGGCGAAGATTATGGTGGCTAACTCTAAGTTATGGGTGGGGTAATTCTGTTCATGGCTCCTAAGTTGTCGAGAAGCGTAAGCGACGACACCTTCATCTTGCATAAGTATTCATCTAAGTCTTGATAATCTAGAGGAACTCTTGCGAACCTTTAGTAATAACCGGCTATTCCTAAGAAACTTCGAACCTTGCGTACATTGGTAGGATGCTGCCAATTCACTACTGCTTAGATCTTACTGGGATCAACAACTACTGCTTTACTCGAAATCTCATGCCTAAGAATTTTACTTCCTTGAGCCAAAATTCACACTTGTATACAAATTATGTTCCTTTAATCTTGCAAGCACTTAAGTTGAGATGTTGCCTATGTTCTTCTATTTGAGCCTTCAATACCTTTAATTCTAACTAACGGGGCTATATGGTATGGTGTTCTATTTGTGGCAAGTTCTAGATCTATAATGGACTCTATTTCCTTATTGGGGTAATCCTGGTAAGCCGTTTGTAAACCTTAAGAAAATCCAAAACTACAAGTATCCCATGCATCTCTTTATACCTACTGGAGTCTTCAATTATCAAACCTAGATAGGTTACATCATCGTTAGCGATTTAGTTTCTGACTAAGGAAGGAATAAGCCTTTACAGTTCCTTTTATCCTACTAGCTTCAAGTGCATGAAACAAAATCTATTTCCTCTTGTAGTCTAACTTGGCATAACATTTGAATAACCTGTCCATTCCTAATATCAAATCAAACCACCAATTGACTGAAGATAATCATATCTACCTCCATAATCCTTCCATCTAACTTAGAGGGAAAATTCTAAGGACTCGGGTACACTTGACTATACTTCCATTAGGAATCGTAACTACTATTGAGTACTAAGCAGCTATTTTAAAAACTAATTTCTAAAGAGGGGGTATTTAAAGAAAAAATACCAGTGATGACTTCCGTCTCTTCATCTATGGGAATCTCCTCGTTCATCTCTCCAGGGGTGATGGCATACACACGAGCTTGAACAGGCAGCCTCTGATTGGGCTGATTGTTAGGACAGTTCCTTCCTCCTTGTGCATTCTAAGGGCACACCCGAATCATGTGTCCTGACTGACCGCATTGGAAACAAACTCCTAAACTCACTTGACATTCTCCATCGTGATTCTTTTCACACTTTTTATAGGTAGCAGGTGGATCTATCATAATGCCTTTGCCCTTATTGGCTCCTTGTATAATCCTTTTGGCATTATTCTCTTTTGCAGAGAAGGAAGAAGTCCTCTTTCGCTTAAGGTTAATCTGGGCTGCCACACTTCGCTGTTTCGCCTCAGTTATTGCAACCACGTTAACCAACTTCTGGAAATTGTGGATGCAGAACCCAGCTACGTAATTGTGAATCCTAGGATGCAGTCCTCCTTGGAACTTCTGAGCCTGCATCTTCTCAGTGGAAATCAAGTGTGGAGCAAACCTTCCTAGCTCCATGAACTTTGCATCATACTGCTCAACTGAGAGATTGCCTTGCACCAACGTGGCAAACTCTTTGGCCTTCTAGGTCTTCATTAACTCTGGGAAGAATCGATTGTCAAACTCCTCCTTGAAATTATTCCAGGTCAAAACATTGATATTGCCCAATTCTCTTATAAAGAGCTGCCTCTTGGTATCCCATCAGATATCGGCTCCTTGAAGCAAATGCCCTGCATACTATACTTTATGCTCTTTAGCACTACCACTGATCTCGAAGGTCCTGTCGAGATCGAGTAGCCACTTATTGGCCTTCATGGGTCCCTCAGTTCCCATGAAATTAGGATATCTGTGTATCAACAACTTCTCATGTGAACACCCTCAGTTCTCCTGACTTTCAACCTGCGGGCGTTGTTGGTTTTGCCTTAGGATTATCTCTTGTTGCTATTTCATGGTTTCCACAATTTGACAAATTGCGTTTGCCAAGTCACGTCCTCCATCAAAACAGCAGTGCTGATCCTGTCGAGCATTGGATCCTTCAGGGTTTCTTTCTCACCTTTCATGCACCATCTGTCCATAATCTTCCAACTCCTCAGATGTATGCGTATTAGACCAAGCTCCAACTGCAGGATTCAAGCCTATGCCAAACTAAGATTCAAACTATATTCTGGCATAACATTCCTAAGGCTATGTGGGTTTACCCAAAGACGTAAATATTTTGATATCACCTTGTGAAGCCCCCAACCTCCACTTGTGTGATGACACAAACTTTTCATAAGTATGGCCCATAGATTTTGTGCTTAGTAGTTGTGACTTCTTTGGGAGTCTTAGTTATTTTTAGAAAAGTCTTATAATTCTTGAATGGTAATTTGAGCCCAAAAGAAGACTAACCTTAGAATGCTAAGTGAGATTTAGCCTTATTTAGAAACTTAGGCCCATTGGCTTTAGGTCTATGGCCCAGATTTTTAGTTACAAGTGCCATGTGGCATGTAAGTAAGGTATTATGAATCTAGACCTAATAATGGGTTAAGGGAAAGAGAGAAGTATAGGGAATGTCAAAAAGGATGGCTTACACTCCTATCTTAGAGATGTTGCCACTTGTCACTGAGCCAGAAACTTTTTAGATGATTCAAGGGACAAAAGGAACTTAGAGGAGACCAAAAGATTTTTGGCTAGGCCCTTTGTCTTGCCCAATTCGAGTTCCAAGGGAGATGTCTTGGAAAGATAAGCTTAGGGAAGTGAAATGGGACTTTTTCTAGGAGTTTTGCATGGAAAACTGAATGGAGGTTATGGGATTTCAAAATCTAGATAGATAATGTCAAGTGTGAAGCATGCATGGAGTTTCTAGAAGGATATGTGAAGAGACATTTGGAGTGAAGGACAAGAATACCCATAGAAATTCAGCTAGCACAGTCCTAAACACTATGTTCCTTTGTCACTTGTCACCCAAGCTAAATTGGACCGATAGAACCTGAAAGGTCACCTAGGGAAGGAGTATTGGAAGATGAAATATCATCTTGGGAAAGGAAGAAAGAGGTGGATCGCCAAGCCATGGCATGTGTCTTTTGCCACTTGTCATCCATGCAAAA
>QEOT01000020.1:48236-65069 GCA_003123785.1 Pterocarya stenoptera | reverse complement strand
TTTTAAATAAAAGTATAATATAAAAATAAAAATAATTTTATTTAAATAAAAAAGCCCCACTCAAAATTTTAACCTTAGATCCCAGAACGTATTGAGCCGGCCCTTGTAGCAATTGTTCAATTACAAACGCACGGTAAAAACTTAAATATAGAGGAAAAAAGACCGAGGGTTACAGAGTAAAGAATATAAAATATTCTACTTGAAATTTAAATTTTCTAATACATATTGACATGCATGGTGACACTTCAAATTTTATAAAGCTTAAGCGACTAAATTCATAGTCAATTAATACAAGAGTGGATTATGTTTCTCATTCCTAGTCTAAGGCCTTGTTTGGGTACCGAGAGTACCTCAGGTACTCTCAAACACTCTCATTACTATTCTTTACTTTATTATTATTTTTCACCTACTTCTTCTACTATTCATTACTTTTCACCTACTTTTTACTACTATTTAATATTCTATTATTACTTTTTTACTACTATTCACAAACATTCTCAAACACTTTCACTACCCAAACCAAGCCTAAGAGAAACATGTTTTCGGTTCATATATATTTTATTATTATTATTTTATTTTCTAATGGGTTATTGGTTTTTATACATGATGGACTTAATTGATCATCTACAAGTATTTGCGACGATAACGACTATTTGCGATGATAATGATTATTTATGATAAAAATAGACTTATTTTGACAGAAAATAATTATTTTAACAGAAAATAATTATTTTAACTGAAAATAACTCGTCACAAATAAGCAATTTTCTTATAGCATAATCGGGAGCCATCGGTACATTAGAAGCTAAGTCGTTGATTAATAATAAAACTAGGTTTCGCATTCATGACCGATCGAGTCCCCAATATCATGTTGACATGTTGTAAACTAATTAATAGTAGCCAGCATATCTAAATAAATGAAACATTAGATTCGCCCATAAATTCAATTTCTTTGAAAATTAAACTTTCCATATTCCAATTATTAACTTTTATACTTTGCGGCATAAATTATATATCAAGATTGATACATTCACGCAAAATTTTAAAAGGGCCCCTCCCCCGGCCCTTTCATATACGAACCTTCTCACCCCTTTCTCAGTCCCCCAAAACCCGCTCCCACTCTCCGGCCTCCCATTTCAAAGTCTCTTTCTCTCCCATTCTTCCCTACGAAAGCCAGTAGTATTAGATGACGATAAGTGATGAAATAGTTTAGTTGATCTGTTGCGCTCCCCACTAGTCTAGCTAGATGACAAACAATAAAAAAACATATAGAACGACTTGCTAGAAGTTTTGAAAACATGACCAGGAAAAGCGTGAACCTGGGGTTGGCCGGCGGATAGACTACTCTGATTGTCAAGTCGTTGTGTCAATGCTTGGTGCCTTCTTTGTTGGTCTTAATCCTAGTGAGACGTTAAGAGAGAGAAGTTGGTGCATGGTTGCTCTTCTATAGACATGGCCCTTACAGTGCGCCTTAAATAAAGAGCCAAAAAGACCGAGGGTTACAGAGGAAAGAGTATAAAATATTCTAACAATCTAGAAATTTAAATTTTCTAATACATATTGACAGGGTGACACTTTAAATTTTATAAAAGCTTAAGCGACTAAATTCATAGTCAATTAATACAAGATTGGATGATGTTTCTCATTCCTAGTCTAAGTAAGAGAATTAGCATGTTTTCGGTTCATATATTTTTTTTATTATTATTTATAACCCGTTTGGATACAGAGATTCTCATCTCATCTCATCTAATTTTAACTAATTTTTTTACTATTATTAACCAACCATCTCAATTTATCTCATCTCACTATTTTCGAATGGGCTATTCACTATTTTTTGGTCGCGATAAATTGGTTGGAAAATGCCATTTTTGTTGTAGTGATTGGTTTTTATACTTGGACTTAATTGATCGGGAGCCATCGGTACATCAGAAGCTAAGTCGTTGATGAATAAAAAAACTAGGTTTCGCATTCATGACCGATCGAGTCCCAATATCATGTTGACATGTTGTAAACTAAATAGTAGCCAGCCTATCTAAATAAAGGAAACATTAGATTCGCCTATAAATTCAATTTCTTTGAAAATTAAACTTTCCATATTCCAATAATTATTAACTATTACACTTTGCGGCTTAAATTATATATCAAGATTGATATATTCACGCAATTTTTTTAAGATCCAACCATCAAAATTGTGTTATATATATAACATATTTTGGATCCATTAAAATGGTCAAAATTGAATGAGGGTTCCAATCATCAAGTTTTTAGAAAGTTTGCAATGTGTCATATTTTATAATTTGTGTTTGAATTAAAACGTATTTTCCCTTTTTTCTTTTTTTATAAAATACTGGGCTAAACTGAATGAGTTTCTGATTTTATATTGAACAGAGTATTAATTAAGAGCATTTTTTAAAGGTTGATAGCCTTAATCAAGCACATGATGATGCCTCAAACCTTGATAATCTAAAAACGATTTCTTACGCACATGCACCTGCATCAGATTTCAGGCCCTCCAGCATGCACAAAGATAGATAAATACTAAATAGATACATAGAGATGGAGATCAGAGACAACATTTCTTGTGATCCAGTCAGGTTTAAGCTTCTGTTTATATTCTATTGGTTGCATATCTTGCAAATACAAGATTGTGTTTCTAAAAGCGAATCAAACTGATCCATTACCCAACAAAATAAACTTTTGTTCATTGATTTTCACGAACTCTTGACTATTTTTTGACTCTGATCACCAATCACTATATATACATGATCTAGTAGATATATATTATTTTTAGCAAAGGACATGCATGAAGAATCTTGATGATCATGATCAATATCACTTTAATTTTCTCGATCAGTACGACGATCGAATGCTCTTTGTATATTTATTAATTGATCTCTGTCTTTAGCCTAGTTAGTCTCAATAGTTATGAACCATTTTGGACGTTATCTGCAGAATATATAAACACCGACAACATTACTAATTAGTTAAAAGAAATTAAGTACTCCTTGACACAATCATGATGATGAATCGCTAGTTATAAGAAATTAAGCTGTCACGTAAGATGACAAGATAGTCACGTTCGGTGTGGTGCCCAATAATTTTCTTTAGACCCACGAAATTAGTTCTGATCGATAAGAAGAATATTTTCACTCAACCATAGTACTTTTTGTCACAAAAAAAATTATTTTCATCCTAAAAAAGCTTGTAGTGCGCTAGCAGCTTGCTGCTAGATCGATATGTTATAAATATTAAAGAGTATTGATTTTTTGAATTTTTTTTTTTATTTAATTATAGTAGATCAGAGGATCATAAGTGGTGTGTATACACCTCGGCCCGGACCCTAAAAAATAGAAGGAAATGCTAAATGTATTTAAGAAAAATTTATGAAAAAACTTACTTAGATCTCCACATATATTCTATAAGAAAAATAGACTTTTATGACTATTTATTTGCGACGAAAAGACTATTTATAACTAAAACAGACTCATTTTAACTGTAAATAATCATTTCACTGGAATTAATTAGCCACAAATAAGCAGTTTTCTTGTAGTGATCTATGTGGAAAGAGATAATGTAATTTGTCGTCTTTCGAATACATTTCATCTACGTCTTTCTTTTAACTGATTAATAATATATTCGATTTTGATATACAATTTTTATATATAATTCATATAAAACGGCTGCAAATTTTTTTTTAAAATTTTTGGGCATAGTGAACAGCCGGTTATAAAGATTAGTCCTTTGTCCCATTATATATTTGTTTTATCCATATCAGATCTGCTGCATTTTATTATACATTTTCTTTCGAAACAATCTTTATTACTTAACGTCGTTTCTTCTTTTAATTATTTTGATCTAATAATACTTAACCCTCGGAAAATTTTTAAATAAAGGGAAAGAATAAGTAACATAAAAGGGAAGAGGGATTAGAAAAAAAATCTCATTTTCTTTAGGTGAAAAAAAAAAAAAAAACGAAAACCCTAAATATCAGTAGATTTTCAGAGTATGGAACGAAATGGGCCGGCAGCCGGTAAGCATGCCGAGATATATTGCTTTTGTGCACTTTTGCTAGCTCTTCGATCGCATAATAAATACTACCTAATTAATAGTTGTTGGTTTCAATAAAAATGATGACTTCCTCTATTATAACAACCAAACCTATGTTTATTCTACTTTTTTTTTTTAAAAAAATAAAAATTATTGGGACAAACTGGAATTGGTGAAAGCGATAGACATGTGCAAGAGTAGTATTGTCAAGAGTCTCCAACCTATTAATCTATATATCTTCCAACTTCTAGTGTTTTTCTGGCTAGCTTGATAATATTTTTAATTATCTTTGTCATATCTAGAGCATTAATTCTGAAAAGTTGGTAAATAACATTGACATCCCAGAAAATCATTGGGAGACCCATTCTTTAAACAATAATTTCATCTAAGGTTTGAGATCATGTATATATCTTTTATTTTATAGAAATATATATATATATATATGTATATACACACACATTGACGATACAAACGATTAACCGTGCATGATGAATAGTTTGTTTGTAGAATTCTGTTTTGAGTAGTACTACATGATATAATTATAGTTTTACTTACAAGACTCATTTTATTAATTTTTTTTAAATTTAAATTTTAAATTTTAAATTTTATGATTGTCAACGTATCAGATCTGATATGGATAGAACAAATTTATAATGGGACAAAGGACTGATCTTTATAACCGCTGCTCACCAGGCAAAAAAATTAAAAAAAAAAAATTGCAGCCGTTTTATATGAATTATATATAAAAATTGTATATCAAAATCGAATATATTATTAATCAGTTAAAAGAGAGACGTAGATGAAATGTATTCGCTGAAAGATGACAAATTACATTATCCCTTTCCAGCCATGCATATTCAAGTTTACCATTTCAGCCCTCGCTCGCCCCTCCCCCTCCCCCGGCCCTTTTATATACGAACCTTCTCACCCCTTTCTCAGTCCCCCAAAACCCGGTCCCCACTCTCCGGCCTCCCATTTCAAAGTCTCTTTCTCTCCCGTTCTACCATTTCAAAGTTTAAATCAATATATAGAACCATAATTAAGATGGCCAAAGGAGGCAAGCTGCAGACCAAACTCATGTCAGTTTTCAAGAAATGGAACTCCTTCAGCAAGCAAAGCCGTCCCATTGCCTCTGTTGGGGACGATCATGCTTCCTCCATCATCTCTGGAGACCTGCATCTCCACCCCGTCTACGTCGGCAAGTCCCGGAGGCGCTACCTCGTTAGCTCCGACGTGGTCGACCACCCGCTTTTCAGAGAGCTTGTGGATAGATCTTCCAGTACTAGGGGCGACTCAGAAGACAGCACCATCAACGTTGCCTGCGAGGTTGTTTTGTTTGAGCACTTGCTCTGGATGCTCGTGAATGCTGATCCACAGCCTGAGTCTCTGGATGAACTCGTCGAGTTTTATGCTTGCTGATGCTCGTGAATGCATGGCAAGTTGTGGTGATGATCATCACTAAAATAACCAAAGAGCAGGGTGGTATATACATGTAAGCTTGGGTGGTTCTCGATCTCTAATCATCCATACGATTATGATATATTAAGTAGTTATAAATCGTGTAAATTTCTTAAAGGTTGAGAAGAAATTGAAGGTAGAGAAGAGCGGCATGTTTGTGATCGATTGAAAGCTGGTAAGGATTAACCCTTTTGACTCTGCAGGCCGCTAATCTCTTGGCCTGGTGGGAATTATTATCAGTAGACATGTCATTGTTCTTGTTTATTTATTTGTACTTATAATAAGATAACGTGTATTTCCTTGTTCTCCTTCGTTTTTTATCTGCCTAGGTTGTTTACCTCCTCTTTCCCCTAATCCTCTTTCTTTCTTTTTTCTCTCTCTCTTTTTTTATTTTTTTTATTTTTTAATAATACTTGTATATATTGATTTATTCTACTGTCTACATTAACTTTTATATGTCGTTCAAGCGCATATATGCTACTATATTCGAAATTTCTCAGCAAATAAGATTTTAACTTTTTTTACAATTTCATTCATGGTTTGAAATCATGCTAATACATATATATATATATATATAATATTGACAAATTTTAATATAGTCTCTGTCGTCCCATCCGTGACACGAATTGGTGACATGCCTTACTCTGATCCAATTGTTAAAGGTCTAATAATTAATTGTTCCATAAGTTTTAAAATTATTAGATACTGATTTGATTAAATTTCGAACCGATAAAATAATAACACCGGCCATGTATATATCTCCCACAAAACCTTGATGATCTGGTTGTTAATTGCAAGAATTGCTAAATGAGCGTTAATGATTATTTACGGAATGAAATTTTACGACCGATCATGATGTGGATAATGAAAGGGATTGATTGATCATATGGAAATTTTGTCATTGATGATCAATCCCCTATCAACATGACAATTCTTGAAGTGCCTAGCCATAGATTGGGATCAGTGTATATTTCTCTTTATTTGAACGTCCTCCCTTTCGAAGTACATATCGAAGATCTGTCAATGTAGCAAAGCCACCCACATTAACATTTTCGGGAAAAATCCATCAAGGGAGTCGATCGAGTGTCACAAGGGAAGTGACAAAATCACGTAATTCTCTCGTACCATAATTGATGAAAACCCAATAGGACCCGACCCTTTTATCTGGATGGGGTAAACTTATATGGTAGATATATATATTCTGCTAGCCCATGCATGGAAACTGGATCATCCATTATATAATAATACATGACCATCGACTTATCAATTTCAGTTGTTACATCAGCTGTAGTCTTGAAAGACAAAAGCATCATGCATACTGAGTACGACAGATAAAACAATAATAGTCTTGGATATTGTAATTAAGTCATGTTGTAGTGTTTGATGGCAATGGCCCAGGGCCTGTTTCTTTTTTTCTTTATTTTATTAAATAGACTTCATTTCATTCAATGAAAATTGAAGTTACAGCTGTGACTGATAAATACAGAAAAAATACAGATTACAAGCCAAACTATTCATCTGTTTGGGGCTCCCCGCACATAAATTTCTTCGTGACAGACATTGTCTCTTCTATAAGCTTTCTAATAACAAAACCTTCTGAGATTATGAGACTCTGTAAGAACATATATTTCAATCCCGGTTTGTCTGAGATAAGCAACCCCATCCTCCAAAAGAGGAGAGGGTTCTCCTACTATAGACAACAAGTCTAATAACCTATTTCTTTTTATTATTACCTAGCACAAACAATAGAATAGAAAAACATAGGAAATATCAAAAAAAAAAAAAAACAGAAAAACAACAAAATAGAAACTTGAAAAACACTGAAAACCAAAAAAACACTAAGCAAAGAGGCTGTAATGGTGCATGAAGAACATGTGCCACGCTGGGAGTGTGCCGGGCCTTCAAACCTGAGCTGCTGAGATCATTGACCCTAGAAAACGCCTCGAGTGGCGGCAGCAGAGCCCTCTGTGTGTTGGTGCATGGAGGCCACACGCGTACTTTGACTCGCGCGTGTCGATCACATGCCGCTCCTTTTGGTAAAAAACCTTCAGCAATTTGAAAGATTGCATGATAGCTTAGGAATCTCGCGGTGGGGCTCGTGGTGGTTGCTGGCCATCGGAAAACATAAAACGCCGTTTCTCCATGCGTTGACCTTAAAAAAAATAAAAACAAAACTCAAACAACAACTGAAAAAATAAGCAGTTTGAGAAAAAACTGCATTTGGGAGAAGGGAGGGAGCTGGCTGCCTCTGAGGTGGTTCTTGTTTTGAATTTCTAGAGAGCTTCTCTCAGTAGAAATACTTAGGGCCGGCTCTAGAAATATAATTCGGGGCCTGGTTAACTTTTACCCCCTTGCTTTTGAATAAAACCTGCACCAATTATGGTGCATGGAATGTTCTCATCGGGGTTTGGGGGTTAAAATGTCAACTCAACCAGCTTTGTTTTGTGGTAGGGTACTCATATTTCATCAGCACCCAAAAGTGTAGTTTTTCTTTTTTTTTTTGTCTCTTCTCTTGTCTATAACCCATGAATGATATGACCAAATAAGAGAGAGATCAGAGGGAGACAGCACAGAATGCATCATTTTCTAAGGTGAAATAACACTTCCCTTTTATCAAACAATTTCTAAGGTGAAATAACATTTTCTATGGTACAAACCAAAAAGGTCACTTCTTCAAGAAACAAGGGCTAACTTGCAAGTTGCTGCTGAAAAGGTCCATCTATATTCTGAGGCAGCAAAGAAGTCAACAACTAATATTAATTACGAGCACTGGGTTCATATGAAAGTTGGGTGATTATTATATTGAGAGATATAATATTGTTGATGCAAATTAACAAACGTAAAGTTTGGTGTGCTAATGATTAGTTTGTTAGCCAGAGATGATTTTGCACTATATATATATATATATAAGCACAAGTCGGCCTATTTGTATATGTTTTGCTTTGGTGGTTGGATATAAAAAAGAGTTCTTTAATAAATTAAAGCTTATCGATCAAGACTCTCAAGACTTTTATATCGCAAAGTAGAAGGCTTGCATAAGATTAACTTGTTCCATACACGCTTTAGTACCTGTAACGCGGTTTGCAAGCTTGCATTGCCACCCTATAAAGTCGTACGTGCCTGATCCACACGTAACAGAACTTTTGGTTTTCCACTTATCTGGTATTATTAATAATGAAGAGAAGCGATTAATTAAAACAATCTGCTTTGGAAAAGAAATTCTACATGAAAGTCTTATACTATACACCTCCATCTAATCAACGTGTGATTTGTCATTCTATTTTAATGTTTTAATATCATGTGTGTGTTTAAATAAAAAGATAAAAATGACAAATCATATGTTAGTTAGGTAGAAGTCATGTGTGATGTAAGATTTTCTTGTATCATTTCTATTTTTGGAATTTGCAGTTGCCCTTAATATAGTATATATGATTTTCTTAGGTTTGGTACCTCCAATTAATGAAAGAGAGGAGAATTGAGGTAAGCCATATAATTGTAACGATGCTTGAAAAAAAGAAGAAAAAAGGCATTTTAGAAACCAAAACTTATTAGTAAATTATTTGGAATCCCAAATACTTGGGTAGCCTAAGGATGTTAGTTATATTTCTTCTATTTTCTTTGTCAAATACCTCTTTATTAGGACTACATGTTCCATGATGAACATAAATGATTGCCTTTAAAACCATTGATTGCCCCAACCCAGAAGAAGGCAAAGATTGTGATTTGGAAATAGCAAAATTGCAAAGATCAACCTCCCTTGAATAGAGGACGCCTATATAGAACTCAAGGAGGAAAGAAGATGATCATGCTTGTGTATGGTGATCTAGAAGGCATCACCATAATACCCTCTTAGATGGCGAACAACAACACAAGGAAAGGCGATGGAAAGGAAGGAAAAGGAGGCTCTTTCAAGCAATGAGTTGATCACCCCATGTCAAATATGATGAGTCGTCTTATAAGACAAATTTCTTGAAGATTGGAATAGATCTTGTTGATAGGTCTTGATTCCTGTTGAAAAGTTCCTCTACAGATTGTTAGCTCTAGTGATGGTTCTGCAGCTTGAGTGAAGCCTCAGATAGATTGTTGGCTCGACAGTTAGCTTGAGCAAGACCCAGACAAAGAGTTCGCTCGACACTCACTCGACCCTCAGCTTAACTGATATCCAGGCAGAGAGTTCGTTTGACACTCGCTCGAGCGAGGACCAGCCTTAATGTTCGTTTGAGCCTTACTCGATACGCTGCTTGAGCAAATGTCCGTAACCTAGGGTTGTGCCCCGTTCCAATATAAATACATGTTATTTTCACTATATTGTAACTTTTGAGCAGCCAGAATACAGAGAAAAAGAGAGACCCTTTTGTGAGATTCCTGAGAATTCATTGGGTGTATTGAGGCTCTGTGATTGAGGAATTTGTTATTGATATCTTGTATTCCACCTTTATTGATAGTGAATTTATGGAGACCGACCCTGCTAGTGGACGTAGGCTTATACAAGCTGAACCACTTAAATCTTGGTGTACTGTGTGTGATTGTCATTATTTTATTTTGCTTTGCTTCCGCTATTCACTTAACTAGCCATTGATAAGCAATTAATCCCAACAAACTAGTATCAGAGCACCAGGTTTTGTGGAAGATCTTGAGGGATGGCTATGGAGAAGTTTGAAGTGGATAAATTCGACGGTTAGAACGGTTTAAATTTATGGCGCATCAAGATGAAGGCTTTGCTGCGACAACAAGGTTTGTCAAAGGATTGGATGGGAAGGTATCTAATGATTCTCCTGAGCCGTCAAGAGAAAAAGAAGAGAAAGCACATAGTGCTATTTTGATATCATTTTGAGAGATGTTGCTAATGAGGAGACCGCTGTTGGTTTTTGGAATAAACTTGAGAGCCTGTATATGAAGAAATTGCTCACAAACCATTTGTATCTGGAGCAACGGTTATACATGCTCATAATGAAGGAAGGTACTCCTATCTATAAACATCTATATGAATTTAATAAGATAATTATGGATAAGAGGAATATTGATATTAAGTTTGAAGAAGAGAATCAAGCCTTAATTGCTTTGTGTTCGTTGCCTATGTCATTTGATAATTTTGTGAATTCAATATTGTATGGTAGAGATACTATTTCCTTGATAGATGTGAAATCTACTTTGAATTCTAAGGAAATGAGAACTAAATTTAATTTGAAGGGCACGGATAATCAAGCCAGTGGTTTATTTGTTAAGGGTTCCTCTAGCAGGGGTAGATCCGGTGAGATGGGTTTAGAGAAGAACATGGGTAAATCTAGGAGCAATTCACAGTCAAAGTTGAACAAGAAAAATGTTAAGTGTCATTATTGTCACAAATTAGGTCATTACAAGAATGAGTGTCCTAGATTGAAAAATAAGGAAAAAGGTACTAGTTCCTCTAACGTCATTAGTGTTGCTGATGATAAGTCTAACGACTCAAGTATTGTCTTAGAAATTAGCAGCTCTAATAGTCACTTTGGTGACAAGTTGGTTTTGGACTCAGCTTGTATTTTTCATGTGTCCCAAGGGAGATTAGTTCACTTCCTATGAGCCAGCCAATGGTGGTTTTGTTCTGATGGAGAATGATACGACTTGTGGATTGGTTCAGTTACGATTAAGATGTTTGATGGAATTGTTAGGACTTTGTCTAATGTCCGACATATCCAAGATTTGAACAAAAATCTTATTCCATTGGGCACTTTTGATTCTCTAGGTTTTCGGTACACCAGTGAAGGTGGAGCTATTATGGTCAGTAAGGACTCCATAATTGTAATGAAAGGAGATAAGATTGATGGTCTCTATTTCCTTCAAGGTAGTACAATGACAGATGCAGCTATAGTGTATGTTTTAGATGATCCAGACTCAGATATATCCTTTTGTGGCACACGCGTTTGGGTCATATGAGTGAAAATGAGATATCTATTCTGAGTAAGCAAGGTCTGTTGTGTGATCAGAAAATAGGGAAACTTGAATTTTGTGAACATTGTGTTTTTAAAAAATAGTGTAGGGTTCAGTTTAATAAATGGGTGCACAGAACCAAAAGTTCAGTGGACTATATTCATTCTGATCTTTGGGGCCCATCTTCGATTCCATAAAAAGGTGGTGACCAAGATTTACTCACATTATTGATCATTACTCAAGAAAGGTTTTGGTTTATTTTCTGAAATAAAAGAGTGATGTATTTGTTAGCTTTAAACATTGGAAGGCTTTGATTGAAAATCAGACAGGCAAGAAGCTAAAGCGACTTCGAACTAAAAATGGTATGAAATTTTGTGGAGGTGAGTTTGATGAATTCTGATTCTGATAATGGCGCACAGGTTGAGCAAGACTACAGTATAGCTACTAGTAGACGGATGAGGCAGATTAGGCTACCTCAGGGATATGCTAATGCAGATATGGTGATGTATGCACTTACTATGGCAGAGGACACTGATGGTCAGGAGCCTTCCAGTTATTCAGAAGCTATCAAGAATAAGGAGTCTGCATAGTGGTGCGCAATGATGATTGAAGAGATTGAGTCTCTTCACAAGAACCAAACCTTGGATTTGGTTAAGTTGTTGAAGAAGATGAAAATTGTTGGTTGCAAATGGGTCTCCAGGAGAAATAAAGGAATCTAGATTGTTACAGATATAAGGTACAGGGCACGCTTAGTTACAAAGGGCTACAGTCAGAGAGAAGGTGTGGACTTCAATGAAGTTTTCTCTCCAGTTGTGATATATAGCTCAATCCAAGTGTTGCTTGCCTAGTGGCATTGTATGATCTAGAGTTACAAGAACTTGATATTAAAATAGCGTTTCTGCATGGTGAGCTTGAAGTGACCATTTATATGCATAAGTCAGGGGGTTCATTGTTGGAGGTAAATAAGATCATGTGTGCAGATTGAAGAAATCATTGTATGGTTTGATGCATTCTTCGAGACAATGGTATAAGCGTTTTGATTATTTTATTATTAATCATGGTTATTTGAGAAGTATCTATGATAGTTGTGTTTATCATATGTAGTTATCTGATGAGTCTTTTATTTATTTGCTACTTTATGTTAATGATATGCTTATTGCTACCAAAGGCATGTATGATATTAGCTTGTTGAAAAGCCAACTTAGTAATGAGTTTGAAATGAAAGACATAGGTGTTGTAAAAAAGATTTTGGGGATGGAGATCTACAAAGATAGGAAAGCTTGAAAATTGTACTTGTTATTGAGGAAGTACATTGAGAAAGTTCTTGAGAGATTTGGAATTTCTAATTTCAAACCAGTAAGTACACCACTTGCTACACATTTTAAATTTTCAAAATCTTTATCTTCTAAGACATATGAGGAGGAACAATTCATGTCTAGTGTTCTATATTTCAACACAGTGGGAAGTATTATGTATGCAATGGTTATACTCGTACATACATTTCACAAGCAGAGAGCGTTGTTAGCAGGTATATGGCTAATCTAGGTAAGGTTCATTGGCAGTTTGTGAAATGGATACTTAGGTATTTGAAAGGAACTTAAAAGTTTGGCTTAGTCTTTGATGGAGAAACTGACTTCAGTTCTAGGGCTGTGTGTTATGTTGATTTTGATTATATTGGGGACTTAGACAAGAGAAGATCATTGACAAAGTATGTTTTCACTTTTTATGGTTATGTTATTAGTTGGAAAGCAACACTACAATCAACTATTGTTTTATCATCCACAAATGCAGAATATATGGCGGCAACAAAAGCTGTGAAGGAAGTCATTTGGTTGATAGGTCTGATCAGTGATTGGGACTAAAGCAAGATGGAATTTAAGTATTTTGTGACGGCCAAAGTGCAATACATTTGACCAAAAATCAAATGTATCATGAGAGAACCAAGCACATTGATGTCAGGTATTATTTTCTTTGAGTGGTTATTACAGAGGGTATGCTAGCAATTTAGAAGATTGCTACCACTAAGAAACCATTAGATATCATGAAGAAGCCAGTTCTAGTGTACAAATACAAACTTTGTTTGGACTTGATTGGCCTTCGAGGTTTGTGATTCCCTTAAGGGATTTGGTAAAGGGAGTCGGCTCTTTATTAATGAATTTCTTGTTTAGGCCAAGGTGGAGATTTGTTGAGAGGTAGCTTGATTCCTGTTGATAAAATGCCTCTACAAATTGTTCGCTTGAGCAATGGTTCTGCGGCTCAAGCAAAGCCTCAAACAAATTTTTGGATCAACAGTTGGTCAACAGTCAGCTTGAGTGGGACCCAGATAGAGAGTTTGCTCGACCCTCAGCTCGAGTGAGATTCAGGCAGAGAGTTCGATCAACACTCAGCTCGAGCGAGTGCTAGCCATAATGTTATCTCGAGCCTCGCTCGACACGTTGCTCAAGTGAATATCCCTAACGAGGGTTTAGTGCCATTTCACTGCATTGTAACTTTTGAGTAGCCAGAATACAGAGAGAAAAAGAAAGGTCATTTTGTGAGATTCTTGAGAGTTCATTGGGTGTATTAGGGCTATGAGATTGAGGATTTTGTGATTGATCTCTTGTACTCCACCTTTGTCGATAGTGAATTCATTGAAACCGACATCATCAGTGGACATAGGCTCACATTGAGCCAAACCACTTAACTCTTGGTGTACTGTGTGTGATTGTCGTTATTTTCTTTTGTTGTGCTTCCGTTTTTCACTTTAAATTAGCTGGTGATAACTAGTTAATCCCAACAGATCTTCTAATTGGATCATAATTCAAAACTCATCTTATCATTAAACTTTTTCAAATTCTCACATAAAATATAATAAACAATTCAACTTTTTCAAATCCCAAAACAATAATAATATTAAATAATAATATTTTAAACTTTCATTTAAAACAAAAAATTCTTATCTTACTATCCAAACCTATCATAGAATCTTAATAGAATAGTTCACAAGGTCATGTGATTGAATTCTCTTGACAAAATGCAATATTGGCTATGCAATCTCCACTTAACAACTAAAATGATTATTAGGGACCCCAAAAAGTTCGATCTTGTTTGAGGATCTCAGGACCCCTTCCATAGGCGAGGTACAATTTTCCAAAACAATATGGGCTAAAGGTGACCTTGCCCTAAGACGTTGCGAACCACTTTAGGGAGATAAAAAGCTCACACTAGAAATTCTCATGGTCATCTGAAAGCCTCTTGGATGCAAACTCCAAGTTTTGGTGCTCCAAGTCTAATGTGTCTCAACAGGAGTATGAGAATATCGGGTACTGAACTTCTCAATCTCAAAGCTAATCATAGCTTTCCCAAGGCCCCTAATGATGATTGCCATAGTCTCCGAAGGAGCCAATATGGTTGCTTGAATAAGAAGAAAACAGAAAATGAAAATTTTAATGAATTTAGATGACGAAAAGAGAAAAACCTAAAGAAAATATTGGAAATACAACTTGAAGATATCTTAAAATTCTCGTACTCATCCTATCTAGGGCAGTTCACCCAGCCCTCCCAAAACATGCAAGCTATCGATATCAATGGTTTGCTCTACTCTGGTCTCATAGTATTGAAGATACTTCTTTAGGTTCTCTCTTTTCTCTTCTTCTATTCGAAAACTTGGAGAAGGCTAGGAGCTTAGATTTTTCATCAACAAGGAGACTGATGATTTTCAGCACAACCATTAGCATTAGTCGTTGTCCAGGTATGTTTACTCTTACGACGATACTAGAAATATGGGGTAAATGTTTATGGACATGTTTAGGGTTTCATATTCTGCTTCTCATCTCTCCTCATGAAAGTACATACTTTTTCACACTATATTTATTGACTAGTTCAATGATGTGATTTAAAATTATGTGCTTTTCATGTACTCTATACTCATGGGATTGGGTTGGAAATTCCCCATACCATTCTTAGTGTCACATTACCATGAGTTTCATACGAGTAGTGGAATTCCCTGTGATGGTCAGGGTGGGACATTTTCGTATGGTTTCACATGATAATGCGGGTAGCGAGAGTCTCCATGTTGATTAGGTGGATGTTTTCGTTGTGATTTAGTGGATATATTTTACATGTTGATTGGGTAGAGGGATTCCCCATGTCGAATGGTTGGAGTGATTTTTGGTTGTGTTTTGGTGAATGAATTTCATGTATTGACCGGGTAGAGAGATTCCCCATGTTGAATGGGTGGAGTGATTCCTCGTACTTGGTAGTCTCGTGATAATTCTTGGATATGTGTTTTGTTCAGAGGGTGATTCGTTTTCTTACTTATGAATATATGTGTTTCACTCAGACCTCGCCATGCTTAAAATATGTATGTTCTTAGCCTCACATATTCATTGTCATTGTCTCTCATTATTAGCATTGTTATGAGTTTTAACTTACTAAGATTTCATTGAAATCTCATTGTGGTAGTCTCACGATGGTTTTGCTCCTCGGAATCGTAGACTTTGATACAGATTTAGCCTAGGAGAGCTACCCCAAGGAGGAAAGACCTACCCAGCCTGAGGATTAGCCACGGGGGCCTTTCTTCATTTAGTTTATACTGTTGTAAAATTTTAAGAGCAGTTCTTCAACGAAGAACTTTTGAGGGACCTAGGGTGCCACACAAGGGGAGTCTTGTAACATTACGTTCCTCTAGAGCTTTTAATGCTAAAGGAAACGGATGCTATTAATCTTAAAATATTACACTTTGCCTTATGTATAAAAGGATTCCATAACAGTTATAACCTCTTTACTAAAATGAAATCTCTTAAAACAACAATATTTTTTGGTAACACTTATTGAATGAATGTAATTTTTCATGTGCTACAAATTCATTGAAAATTGTAATACAAAAATCAAAATTTCTTTCTCGGTGCCTCAAGCCTCAACTTCATTTTCATCCCCTTAATAGCATCCTGGCTTCCAACATTCTCATAATCTTCCTCACTTGGTGTGGAAAAAAATAAAAATATTAAAATGAGTAGAATATTCAGTAAGAACAACATTATGTGGTAAACATAATAACAATCGAGGGTTTTAGTTAATATTAGCATTTCAAGAAAACCTTACATTTTAACATACATAAACATTTACCTCATGCATAATTTTTTTTCCTTAACCTCATATCCTCAATGGCTGCTACATACTCTTACCCCCATGTGTTAGCGTTAGTGATCCTTGCGATCAATTGTTCTTTCCTTGGCTAGCGGATAAGAACCTAATATCCTCAGAAATGGGTCATCGTTAGATGCACCACCAATGAGACATCCCAGCATTGCAATCTATCTCAACCTCATGGTATCTTCTTCACTGTCATTATGGCCCATTCATTTTCCTTATAAAACAAATGCTGTCATATATTTTCATTTCTTGTTACCTTGGCCGACCTTTCATTCTTTAAAATATAGT
>QEOT01000020.1:33750-47974 GCA_003123785.1 Pterocarya stenoptera | reverse complement strand
GCAGTTCTTCAACGAAGAACTTTTGAGGGACCTAGGGTGCCACACAAGGGGAGTCTTGTAACATTACGTTCCTCTAGAGCTTTTAATGCTAAAGGAAACGGATGCTATTAATCTTAAAATATTACACTTTGCCTTATGTATAAAAGGATTCCATAACAGTTATAACCTCTTTACTAAAATGAAATCTCTTAAAACAACAATATTTTTTGGTAACACTTATTGAATGAATGTAATTTTTCATGTGCTACAAATTCATTGAAAATTGTAATACAAAAATCAAAATTTCTTTCTCGGTGCCTCAAGCCTCAACTTCATTTTCATCCCCTTAATAGCATCCTGGCTTCCAACATTCTCATAATCTTCCTCACTTGGTGTGGAAAAAAATAAAAATATTAAAATGAGTAGAATATTCAGTAAGAACAACATTATGTGGTAAACATAATAACAATCGAGGGTTTTAGTTAATATTAGCATTTCAAGAAAACCTTACATTTTAACATACATAAACATTTACCTCATGCATAATTTTTTTTCCTTAACCTCATATCCTCAATGGCTGCTACATACTCTTACCCCCATGTGTTAGCGTTAGTGATCCTTGCGATCAATTGTTCTTTCCTTGGCTAGCGGATAAGAACCTAATATCCTCATAAATGGGTCATCGTTAGATGCACCACCAATGAGACATCCCAGCATTGCAATCTATCTCAACCTCATGGTATCTTCTTCACTGTCATTATGGCCCATTCATTTTCCTTATAAAACAAATGCTGTCATATATTTTCATTTCTTGTTACCTTGGCCGACCTTTCATTCTTTAAAATATAGTTATATTACATAATATTCATGCAATTCTAAAATGATATATAATTTCATTCATCATAAATAAAAAGGAGCTACAAACAAAGGCTTATACATATATATATACCTTTGTAAACATTTACTTTACATATATATATATAGTTGCACAAGAGACCTTACATTTTACATAAAGCAATGTGCAGAAAGACTTGATCATAGTCACTTACCTCGGTCCTCGTATAAATTAAATTAACAATATATGTATCCAAGCGTTAATTAAAACCTTGAATATTCAGGAGATGGAATAAACATCCTTAATGTTAAACCGTACAGGAATATGCATGATGCAACTAAGCCTAAACGCAACCTGCGATGTCTAAGTTCCTCGGACTACAACTCTTTCCTCGCTACAACTCTTTCCTAGTTACAACACTTTCCTCGTCCATCACTTTGTCTGCTTAACACTTTCATTGCCTAACACATGCTCACTTATCACTTTACTCACTTAACACTTTGCCTGCCTGACACTTGGTCACTTAACACCCTGGTCGCTCATTACTTTGCTCACTTAACATTTCTCTCACCTTTCCTAGCCCAACCCTTACATGGGTTTAATTGGAACTTACCCATCACTCAACACAAACAATTCTTGGTCTCCTACTTGTGTATCTCTGCTCCTATGCATAACACTTACTCTATTTTTCCTTGCATCACTCCTCTCTCCCAAGTAATCTAGGATCTTAAGGTCTGTCTAAGGGTCAATATGTGAAGGGAGGGAATATTATGAACATGAAAGAATGGGAGAAGACTTACTGTGGTGGTGCATGTAGACTTGGGGATGAATGTGTAGCGGCTGGAGTGTTCACATGCTGTTGGTGATGTCCAAGAATAGTGGCGGTTCAAACGGGATATATCTCACTTTGATAGTGGCTTCTAGGGAAAAGACAAAAACACGGCATTATCCTTGTGTGTTACATGTGATGCATATTACTGCAATGTGAATGCTTACTAGTGATTCTTGGGCGGCGGAGGAATAAGGTCTTGTGATGCTTGAATGCAATGACTTCCCAATGAAAAACACACGGTTGACACAACACTAACTCCTGATGATTCTCGCGACGTTGCTCTACAAGCGTGGTTGATTCAGCCTATAGTTCAAAGTTGACGCAACGATTCCCAGCGATGCACAACAATGACAATGGTGAGTGGAAGAATAAGAAGACGTAGAAGATGAGAGTGAAGTGACTGGAAGCTATTTGATCCGATCCAAAGAGAGAAAGAGATGTATGTATAGGATGATCGATCGGCTGGATGCAGACGTTAAACATTTCAGGCGTTACGTTTGGTGTAACTCCACCAGCAGTCGAGTCGAGTTGAGTGAAATCGGTCACGTTTGAATTCAAGGTCTTAGGTCACAGATTGGGCCTTGGATCTTAGGCTTGGTTCCTAAGCCCCACTCTAACTCACTGACAGCTCAAGAAACTCAAACACTAAATTCTCTAAGGATTCATATTCTAGTCCTCTTCTACCTAACCTTAATAAAATAATAATATTAACATAATTTACGTATAATATAATATTATCACCAAGATAAACAATCATACAACATAATAATTAATAACCTAATATTATTATTTATAAATAATAGGGCGTTACAATCCCCAACCTAAGAAAACTAGATTGGGTTCATCTAGGCCTAAGTAGCCAAAAGAATTTTTTAAGTACTAGTGCAAAAGACCTCAAGAACACAAATCCCACATCCCAAGAAGGAGGGAATGAACTCCTTAATCATAGTCATAAAAGCTTAATCAAATGTTCGTTCTTCAATATCTCGCCTACTCAAGTTTGGACTCACTCCTCCTTCAACCCAGAGTGGATTTTAGGTAAAGGGAAAATTTAGAAAGACGACGCGATTGCTAATAGAAAATAAATGTGACTTTGTCCGCTTTCTTTGTCTAGAGTCACATAAAGCTAACACACCATGCCAAGTGCTCACTATGATAAGATGATTCAACCTGGACATGATAGATTGCCAGACAAGGTAGGCTCTCCATATGCCTTGAGGATACCCTATATGAGGAAGGTCTGATGTTGCTTTGAAATGTTCTCTACTACTCACAAAGTACATGTTGAGCAACCAATACCTCCTTGCATATGTTGAGATTGGCGTTACAAAATCCACATGCCAAGGAGTCCTGGGGTGACCTTTGTCTTGCTCTTTCTTACTCTTCTAGAGATTTCAAACCAAGTCTCCACAAAGATAAGTTCATGAGGATTAGCCATGCCACAAGCCGATGCTTTTTCTCCTATATGTCGCCGTAATTGGTAGTGAGTGGACTGAGAAATTACAACAATCATATTATATATGGTCGGCTGTCCACTTTTATACAATTCACTAATGTTTAGAAGTCTAGTTCAATGTGTAAGTGGGGTTTTTCCCCCATCGGCCTTAAAGCAAGCCCACAGAAGGCCACTGGGGAAATAAGTCGGAGAGCCCGACCAAGCCCAATTGAGACCTACGACCCTCCTCCAAAGGAGTTAGTAGGTCTCTGCAGAGTACTCGGCCCATGAGCAAAACCCACGCATAGAGAAAGCAAACGGTAGGGATAGATGAGACTCGCCGCCTTGACACCATCTCGATGATATCCTACCCTCTAGAACCTACACAGGCAGGTAGGTGGGAAATATGGAGAATCTCTGATCTCTTGATAGCAAGCATGGAGAGGTTTAACAGAGAATGTCCATATGGTAAAATGAGTCAAGAAGCCACGTCGTATTAATGACACCACTATCTAGACTACACACCACATTAATAAAGCAATCCCAAGAGCCACACCCCATTAAAGGATTCTGGCAAATTAACAGTGGAAAGGACGTAAGTTCCTCAAAGTTAGGGAAGAGCTATCCTCACCCAAAACCTAGTATAAAAGCTGATTTCTTAGTATGAAGAACTCTCTCTGATTCTTCTAAGTTTACGCACAAACTATTTAGGAGATATGTTGATTTTAGTATCGGAGACTCCTCGACCACCACCAAGACCTCTATTCTCCTTGTTTGCTTAAAGTGTGCAGGTGATAGTCCGAAGACCCAAATTTCTAGAACCTAACCAAAGGTGCATGAAACACGACGTTAACACAATGATTGAAGCAAAATAAAAATGGTTGACCATCTATTACAACGAAAATTTGTATGTCAAAATTGTTCCTCTGCCGCGTCTTTTATTTTAAAATATATCCTACCTACTTTTAGGTGGATGAATCAAAATCACTCTAGTTAACAGGCAAATGAATAAATGACAAGTTGGTTGTGAATGAAACAGAAGAAAAAGGGAATGAGTGAGGAGAAGGTCTTGTGGTTTTGATCAAAATCGTAAAAGTGTATTAGAAAGTCTAACTAGATCCTGATAAAATTAAAGCATTAACAAACAGAAAGAAAAGAAGGGATCTTCTTCTAGGACGATGAGACGCCCTTGGTGGGCTTTAGTTTGTTATGTTTTTGTTATTTTTAATTTTTATCTTATTTAGTATTAATTTTTTTGTTTTTTCACATTTTTATAAGTGTTTAATAATTTTTTAACAATTTTCATATATATTATATATTTTATTTATAATCTCATGTATTTTAGAACTTTAATGTTGGTTTTTAAAATTTAGTTTATAACTTTTTTAATCTAATTTTTTTAAATATCTAGTATCTTTTAAAATTTTACGTCTTTATTTTTTAGTTTGTTGATTTTCTAAATTGATATATTTATTTTACTTTTAAAATCCCTTTTCTATTTACTGATAATTTTAAAGTTTTGAATAAATTTTTGCTGTTCATATTGATCGTGAATTTTTAAAAAATTGTAAATGCTAATTGTAGATAATATGACACATCTTATTATTGGTATTTCAGTATTTTTCCTTACGAGAATAGTGGGGGTTTTGCTACACAACCTCCTACTATTCACCCACACTCCACACTCCATATTTTTTAATATTTTTAAAAAAAAATTTATTTTTTTAAACTATTTCAAATTTTTTATTCACTATTCATATAAAAAAAATTTAATAAAAAAATTAAAAAAAAGGTGGAGTGTGGAGTGTGGTGAATAGTAGGAGGTTGTGAAGATTATTTGTTTTGAATAAGCGATACCCATTTTACAAACTCAACGTATCTCTATAGAGTAATATTTGTAATAAGAAAATTCTATACACTATGTTATTATCTTATTTTCATCTCACTCTGTAAAATATGACACATTTATTAATATTAGATGATCTTTTATTAGATAATTTTTTATTATTCAATAGTGATAATATTGCTCTTTTTGAAGAGTAACTTAAAAGAGTCATTTCTCACTAAAAAACCAATAATGGAATTCATCTCTCCATATATAAAAACAAAAAACTTTAAGAGTCGAGATCGAAATACCCTTGCGAGGGTAATGATACACTTACATTTCTTTTACCACTATTTTACTATCTAGCTTTTTTTTTTTTCTTTTGCTCTTTGAATTTGGATTAAAAATCTTATAAAATGACCTTTTTGCATAATTAAAAAAAAAAAAATCAATCAATCAAAATAATTATGTAATTTAATTAAAAATAAATTTAATTTTATAAAAAATAACATTCTTTTATTTTTTGAGTCAATTTATATAAAATTAAATTTATTTTTAATTAAATTATATAATTAGTTGATTGAATTTTTTTTTTTAAATTATGTAAAAAAGTCATATTCTTAAATTTTTAATCTAAATTCAAATAATAAAAAGTGAAAAAAAATTAAATAGTAAATCAATAATAAAAAAATGTAAGTCTACCATTACTCCTGTCAGAAGTCAGAACCGAAGAAGACAGCTTTTTTTTTTTTTTTTCTTTTTTGAAAACGAAGAAGACAGAGCTGATCGTGCCCCATCTTTCGCGGCTTTTTAATGAAAAGATGCCCCAATCATGCATCTTGCCTTTGGGGGCATTTATGTCTTTCACACAAGGGAACAGTGAACTCAGACTCAGTATGTCAGCCAGTCAGGGGCCAAAGACCAGACCACGTGGGGAAGAGCTTCGAGAAATGAGATTTTGGCAATTCAATAGGGACCCCCAACCTCACGAGTCCATGTTACTCTATTAGAATTTTTGTCCCTTATTTATAATCTTCTTTATCTTTAGGTCCCACATTTATAAATTCAAAATCTTTTTTTAAATTTTTTTTGGGAGGGCAGGGATGGTACTCTATGTATGTACATGTGGTTTTGATTTCACAGCAAACCTTTCATTTATAATGTTAGAGATTTGAGATTATTGTATGTAAGACTCATGTCACATTTATTTGATTAATGCAATTTATGTTTTTTTAGCTTCTAATAATTGAAAAGAGAATCGGATAATCACTTCATATTGATTGAAAATTTCTATTCACCATTTTCACATCACACGCCACCCATAATTTTTTAATTTTTTTAATTTTTCTTTTACCAAATGTATGATATATGGATAATGAGTAGAATAACTTAATTAGCTTAAGAAGAATAAAATAAAAATAAATAAAAAAGTAAGGAAAAAAATAAAAAAATAAAATATGATATGTGGTGTAGAAATGAAGAGTAGAATCTTTCATATAAAGAAGGCCGCAGCTCATTTTGATCAGCGACCACCTAGAAAGATCTGCCCATTAATTTGAGGTTCTTCAAACTTATATATCTTTATCACTATAAATGTGTTCAAAATATTTCGTTTAATTTCTAGGCTACAAATAAAAAATAGAAATGGTATTTACAGTCATGGAGTGAGCAAGTGTCACACACTCATTTTAAAAAAATTGAGTAAATATGAGATTCATTTGAAAATATTAAAAAAGAGTGTGCAGTGCTTGCACGATCTATGACTATATATATTTACTATTACTCAACAAAAAAATAGAATCATTTAATTGGTTGCTTATTAATTGGTCGCAAATATATATCGCGTCTCAAGATATCCTTTAATTACCGACATTTTAGCTTATTTTCGATAACTGATTGCTTCGAAGAATGCCAATTGTTACACTCACTGGACACTAATCTTTGCAATTAATTAATTTATTCAAACGTGATATCTTGTTATATATATATGATAAAATATTTTTTCATATATATATGCTAATTAAATTGCTAGCTATTTGACAAAATTTCTATATTTGCAACTTCGATTATTTTCTAAGAATAATGCGCGCCAACCCAAACACAGATCGAGGCACATTATAATCAATATATATAGAGACAAATTAGGTTGCCTCAAATCATTTACTCATCCACGTACGAGGCATAAAATATGAACAAATGACCCATGTTTGCTGTCGGAAATTAGCTAGAGATCGACAAAAGGCACCTTGGAAAGAAACAAATACATATGGATCATGAACGAGACCAAACGATATGGGAAGGAATGGAAGTCATGCATGCATAGTTAGACTGTTGTCAGTCCGCATCATGTTTTAAAGAGATCGATCAATCGGTTGCGTGTGGGTGTGGACCTAGAATTAGAAACTGCGGCGAACAAGACAAGAACAGCTCGGAAGAAAGCGTCAAGTGTAGAGAAAGACGTACGGTCTCCATATAGAGAGCCATACCACAGAAAAGATTCATCGGCTAGCTGTTCTTGTGCTTTTAGAGGCCCTAAAGCTAAATAGCGGATCTTCACCAAACTAAGTTCATGTATCATTTTATATGATATATATAATTAATCGCTAGCTGTTCGTTTTGGAGGACTACACATGCATGCATGGGATAAAGATTTGATGAGATTGTTGTTCTTCCATCTGAATCTGGCCTGAAAGACATGATGATGATCATATACATATGTTTTTCACAGCTACCCAGCCAGTACGTTTCAAAATCATAAAGAAATTAATTATGGGGATAAAGGAAAAGAAAGGAAAAAAGGCGCCGCTATAGGTTGCTTTCAACGACTAACATTAAATTTCTACGTAAAGAACTTTATAGGCACCGGCTAGACTTCAAAAGTGCATATATAATCAATGCTAGGAAATAAAAAGTGCATAATCACTAGACATGATCCATGTAATTTGATTAGTAACTTATAAATTAACGTGATTAATATCATTTATTATGAAATATTAAATTGTAAATATTTATTTTTATAAAATAAATCTAATCTATTATATTAATATAGAAAGGTATTTTATTTTTATTGTTTGTTTTATCAATTTTATTAGATGAAAGTTTAAAATATTATTTTTTAATATTATTAGGTATTTTGAAAATTTAAATTAAGATTTAAAAAAATTAAATTATTTATTATATTTTATATAAAAATTTAAAAATTTATAATAATAAAATAAAATAAAAATTATATATTTCACCCACTTATCAGCTTACTGGCTTTAAATTGTGTCTAGGGTTATAGACTTAATAGTTTCTATTTGCATGCTTGGGAGAGAGAGAGACGTGAAGCACGAGAATTATTAGCTAGGCGGCAGGCATGTGGATTCAGTAATAAATTTGCAGTCGTGACGGCGATGATGATGGCGAAATACATGTGCAGTCATCGTGGGACGTCATTGTTGTTGTGCCTGTCTGTCGGGATATCAATGGTATAAGAGCACTGGCAGGGGTATTCGGTAAGAGTAATAATAAACACAACATATATATTACATAATAATGGTATAAAATGACAACATTCTCGTAAAATATTATTATTTTTATAAGATATTTTATAAAAATATCTTTTCTTTTAATATATTATTATACAATGTATTATAGATTATATTGTGTATAAATTATTTTCCATTCGACAAAATAAAAAAATGTCTAAAATTTGAATGGTCTGGAAGTGAATATGCTGTCATTGGATTAAACTCAAACTTTGAGCTACAAAAAATTTATTTTCATTTTCATATTTAAAGACTCAATATATATAAATTTATCTCATTATTTTATTACAAAATACAGCAGACTGTTAATTTTGGATTTGAAAATTAGTTTGTGAAATGTATTTGTTGGGTAATTAGATTCAGAAAAAAATTAGTTGAAAGACAATAATTTAAGTATCAAATTAAATTATTAATGTACATATGGTTAGTGAAATTACAAAATATGAAAAAAAAAATAAAAATATCATTATTAAAAAAATAATATTATATTATTATTTTAATAAATCTAATAACTAATCCAATGCGGGATTATGGATAAAGAGGTTTTGAATTTATGAAAAGTATGTACTTTTTATTAAATTTTAAAGATGATTTTAATGAAACCAATGCTAATACTCTAAGACATATGCCTGCCTGTAATCATGATCCAATCTAAATCCAAATCAACCTTATTATATATAGTTTACAATTCATTTGTTCTGTAAGAGTCTATATAATGTGAGTTAATTAGCTAATTAGGTACTAATCTTTCCTAGGCCTAGCTTTTCCTTGACTTTGAAAGCGAAATTAGTGGTAGTAATTATTAATTGTCTTTGCACCTCAACAACCGCTAAAAAAACACAGTTTTGTTCAGAAAGAATCCAACCATCCATAGTTTATAGAGTTCTTTTTTTTTTGGTTATTTTTTATAATCCTTATTTGATGTGCATTTAAAGTAATTTTTATCATTGTAACAGCTCTATTTAGTTTGGGTGCAATCTCAGGCTATTTGACATTATTACTTTGGGAATGTGCGCACATAGAGTGAAATTTATAATATGTTACCTAAGCCTTGGCTTAATTTGAAGTATATGATTACTTCCCATGTTATTGCACTTTTTAAGTTGAATGGATGTGGGGAAGGATACGTAGTACTCCTTTGTTAATTATTATCATTTGAAGCTAAAAATGAGGTGGAAAGGAAATTGATTGAATATAATCTTTAATTCCCTTGAACAGTACTGTACATCTCTCGAGCTTGAAACTTCTTTGTGTCATCTTCTGTAATGTCTTTCACAAGATTGGAGTGCTATTGAAGCCAAATGATCAGTATAGCACTTGGAAGTTTTGTCATGTGCTGATGGACACAAAACTTCTGTTTTAAGCTTAGGTCTGCTTGTGTACATGTGCTGATGTACGTACGCTGATTGTGTAACTTTTTGCTTATTGAAATGAGGTTGGTTGCTGTTTTTGTCATTGTTTGTGGGATTCTTTTCTTGCAACCATTTTGTGTCATGTAGAGACATGTTTGTGTGCCGATCTGTTGCCAAATCCGCGTACCAGCTTTGCCAATCTGAAAGGCGTTTCTTTTCAGAAGAAGACTGGCCGGTCAGTGACATACTCCCAAACTTTATTTATTACATAGATATAACAACATTCCCAGCATACAATTATTTATAGCATATGGATAAATAGTAATTCCTTTAGAGAATGTTCACCTTAAACTCTTAGCTAGGAGCTTTATTTAAAAAAAAAAAAATTGTTTTTGTTTCGATTCCTATGTTGAACTAAAGATTGAAATGGACATGCATATTCAATCCCTTGTATTTTGTGCCTCTTCTTGAAATCAGTCTGCATAGACTGTATGACTATGCTGTGTTATTGTGGTTATAGAAGTTCTCTTAACAAAGATTACTCCACTGAAGGAGAAGGCCAGGTGGAAGTGATTGAAGGAGAAGATGCAATGGAAGAGTGAAAACCATCATACGGACAGCACAACAGGGTTGAGATGTTTTTGCAATTTTCATTATAAACTTTGTATTAATTGGGATGCTGATATAGTTTTCATTTTCCAGTTTCAAAATCCCAATGTCCAGCAGACATTCAGTTCTCAGCATGGATTTGGTTTCCAAATTCAAATGGGGCTAGCTAGAATTGTGTTCGTTTAATTTCGTGTTGTATCTTGCTTGCTTAAGTAATGCCTCTTTTTCAAACTTGACAGCAACTCTAATCTCAAGTTGGGAAGAAAAAAATGGTGTTTTACTTTAAATGTAAATTTAGTGGAAGGTTTACTACTGGGTGAGAATGACCATGTGTTTTGAGGCTGGGCCTATGTTACACGAGCACTGGAGGCATGGTTGGGAAGATTGGGAAGAGAAGATGTGCAACTGAGAACAGGGTGTACAAAGTGATGTGGGAAGGTGGATAATTGGGGGAAGAATAGAGTGATTGAACCCTAAGTTGCTAAGTATGATTTGGGGCTTCATGGGCCAGACAGTAGAGAGGGTTCGGGCTTCAGTTACAAGAGACATGGGCTGGAAGTTCACAACTGTTATTTGCTTTCTTTAATTCTAATGTAATAGTTAAAGCCCATGATATGTTAAAGGGGCAGTTTAGTCATTTCACGTTTCAGTGCTATCTAGGTCTGTCACTCTGACAGAATTGGTTATGCAATCATCTAGAATAATCTGTACTCTCTGAATTTGGAGGAGCCTCCCTTGAAGCAGGCCTTATTTTCATCTCTATCAATATACTACTTTGCATTTCCAGTATCCATTTTCATTCATCTTCCCATTTACATTCCTCCATTACTACTAAACTATTATAAGTGGTATCAAGAGCCCCTTTCCTACTTTTGAAATCATGGTTGACGACATTAAACTAAAAGATCTCAATGAAGGCTTTCAATCCTTCAAGTAGTCGACAGAAGTTCACATGTAGAACACCAATTCTCAGTTCACTACTATTGGCATGGAGATGCAGGCAACAAGGAGACAGTTGGACACCATGATGCATAAATTTACTTCAATGGCGTCTGATCTGCATAAAATAAACACATTCCTATCAGCAGGATCAAGCAACAATGTGGAGAGTTCCATAAATCAACAGCTGGTACATCATTCAGGAGAGGTTCAACCTAGATCTCTAAGGTTAGCTTTTCCTGTTTTCAATAGAGATGATCCCCATGGCTGGATTTATAACGTAAATCAATTTTTTTCCTTTCACAATACACTTCCACAACACCGTTTGAGGTTAGTGTCATTCCACATAGAGGGTGAGGCACTAGTTTGGTTTCAGGATTGAGACGAATTTGGGTTATTGACTAGTTGGGAGGAGTTTGTGAAAGACTTATTGCTCAGATTTGAGCCAAGTAGCTATGATGACCCTATGGAGCAATTAACTAGGCTCCGACAAGTAGGATTTGTTGAGGACTATAAGGCTCAGTTTGAGGCCTTATCTAATAGATTAAGAGGACTCTCAGAACAGTATAAACTAAGCTTTTTTTTTTAGTGGCTTAAGCAATGATATAAGGTTGACACTTCGCACGTTTAAACCCCACAACCTAATCTCAGCATAATGCCTGGAAAAAATTCAAGAGAAAAAGGCTTCCTTAAACAAAAAACTCACTCCCAGATTCCATACTCCCCACCATTTTGAACCAGCCCTCTTAAAATTCAATCCGACCCATTCCACACAACCAACTCAAACAAACCAACCTGACCACCAGAAACACAATCCCAAAGCCATTGTATCTGTCCACAAAATTAGCCCAGCCCAAATGAGAGATAGGGGTGAAAAAGGCCTATGTTATAATTGTGATTCCAAGTGGCACCCAGGCCATAGGTGCCAAAGTCCTAAACTGTACCTCATTGAGGAGGTGTTGGAAGATGACAGTTAACTAGAGGAGCCACCTGACAATTTGAAATTCTTGCCTGAATGTTTAGATCTGTCTAAAGCTGAAAAAGAACCTGAAATCTCACTCCATGCCATTATTGGTTCTCTTAATCCTAAGACCATGAGGGTTAAATGTAGGATTGGCAGCCAAGGAGTGACAATTCTAATTGACTTGGGAAGTACACACAACTTCCTAGATATGGTTGTTATATCACGTCTCCCATTATCAGTTTTATCTGATGAGAAAGTGAAAGTAAAGGTAGCAAATGGAGATCAGCTTGAGAGTGAAGGGAATGTGATGGGGGTCAATGTTAATATTCAAGGGGAGCTATTCCAGGTCAACATGTACTTGCTGGATCTAGCAGGGTGTGACATAGTTTTGGAGGTCCAATGGTTGCAAGGATTGGGATCCATTTTTTGGAATTTTCAGGAATCGACTATGCAACTCCAACACAATGATAGGGCTGTAATTCTTAAAGGTAATTCTTAAAGGGCTGAATGCTCAACACTTGCTTGAGGAAGGATCGATGCACAGGGCTAATAACATGGAGACTAAAGGGCTGCTATTACAGTTAATTGAACACTCCCCAACCAAAACACCTCACCCCCTCCCTGAACCAATACAGTACCTGCTCACCAATTATCAAGATATCTTTTCCACCCCAAAAGGCTTACCCCCAACCCGTACACATGACCATTCTATCACCTTGCAGCCCGGTAGAAAACCCATTTCTGTACGACCCTACCTTTACCCCTATTTGCAAAAGGAAGAAATTGAAAAATTTGTGAAGGACTTATGGAATCAGGTGTCATACGACCATCCCAAAGCCCCTACTCCTCCCCATGCCTCTTGGTGAGAAAGGCCGATGGGACTTGGCGCTTACGTGTGGACTACAGGGCGCTGAACAACATTACTATTAAGGATAACTATCCTATTCTGATGGTGGATGAGTTAATGGATGAACTCCATGGAGCCAAGGTTTTTTCTAAGCTCGATTTGAGGTCGGGCTACCATCAAATCAGGGTGCGCCCAGACGGTGTTCCTAAAACTGCTTTTAGGACACACAAAGGCCACTACGAGTTTTTAGTTATGCCTTTTGGCTTAACTAATGCACCTCAACATTTCAGAGCCTTATGAACCAGGTTTTTAAACCCTATCTCCGTCGCTTTATTTTGGTATTTTTTGATGATATATTAATTTATAGTAGTGATGTTGAGATGCACATTTCACACTTGAAAGTCACCTTTGAGTTACGAAGGCAGCACCAACTCTTTGCCAAAGAGAGTAAGCGCTGTTTTGGTCAAGAAGAAATCGCCTATGTGGGTCATCTTATCTCAGGCCAAGGCATTAGAGCTGACCCAGATAAATTGCAAGCCATGGAGAATTGGCTTGTACCGAAATCTATTAAGGCCTTGAGAGGATTTTTGGGCCTCATGGGTTATTACCGTAGGTTTGTGAAGGGGTATGGAGCAATTGCAGTTAAGCTGACTAAATTACTGAAGAAGGACAGTTTTAAGTGGACCCTTACAACCCAATCTGCCTTTGACCAGCTCAAACAGGCCATGACTCAACCACCAGTTTTGGCCTTACCTAATTTTCAGTTACCTTTTGTAATTGAATGTGATGCCTCTAGGGAAGCAATTAGGGCTGTGCTAATGCAAGAGGGGAGACCTCTAGCTTTTTTCAGTCAAGCTCTAAAAGGCCGAGCTCTATCTATGCCAACCTATGAAAAAGAATTGATGGCACTCGTCTCAGCAGTACAAAAATGGCGTCCATACTTGTTGGGGCACTCCTTTGTAGTCAAAACAAATCACCAAAGTCTGAAATTCTTGCTAGATCAGAGAGTGGGCACTCAAATGCAGCAGAAATGAATATTGAAATTAATGGGGTAAGATTTTTTGGTGGAATACAAGA
>QEOT01000020.1:0-13073 GCA_003123785.1 Pterocarya stenoptera | reverse complement strand
TCTATTATTGGTACTGTCTCAAGCACTAATGTATAATTAATTATTGAGAATATAAAATTTTTTTCTGATCCATCATTTTGCATTATCCTAGAAATTCTAAGAGGTACCCAAATCCTGAACTGTTTTTATATATACATATACACTTGGGCCGGCTGGGGAACAAGGGTAGGAGGGAGTCAATATATATTAATTATACATTTCATGAGTTGGTGACTTGCTAACAAAAAACAATTGGGTCTTGGTTCTATTATACCTGAACTTCCACCCAATCTGCTTGCTGTTCTTAGAGCCCGATTTC
Organism: Pterocarya stenoptera; assembly: GCA_003123785.1. NCBI lineage: Eukaryota > Viridiplantae > Streptophyta > Magnoliopsida > Fagales > Juglandaceae > Pterocarya > Pterocarya stenoptera. Next base: position 12,775 of record QEOT01000020.1, on the reverse strand, counting down.
GTGAAGCATCTCTATTTCTTTATAATAGCATCATCTGGACTTTCAAATGATCCCCACCTAATCATTGCCACAAAAAATTATTATTGTAACATTAGATTGCTAATTAAGTTGATATTGTGACAAATGATCAATTAAGGAGCTAACTATCTTGCTGCTAATGTTGGCCTACTTTGATGTATCGAAGATACTTACAGAACTTTCATGCATGGCCTTCTCCACCATAAGTAGGAGTCAAACACCAGTATGTCTGCTTCCGTCCAATGCCTATCAAGCTTCTCTATTGCCTTGACTCTTAACAATCTAGAATTATGGCTTTAAAATTTAGTTGTATCTTAAGATCAACCTTTTAGTTATATATTATTTCTTTAGACTATTGCTAATCCAATAATTGCTATCTCAATTCTTGGGTTGATTAAGCAGCACAACATGTTAGTAAATTTACCCAAATATATTTATATATATTGCTCACAATGGCCTTGAAGGTGTTCAAAGAGCCATTGTGTTGCATGGATTTAAGTTTTGGTGAAATCCATGAATCGAGTAGGCAGACCATCGAATCCCACTGACCCCTATTAAGAGAATCTCTCACAAACATAAGCCTCTTCTTCCTTAGCCTCTCCAGCATCATCTTGACGAAATGAATTCGAGTAATCATTGTATTTCTTTATTGTTCATTCATAGCTTGTGCCCTCAGTTATGCTAGATTTCTGCCACACATATTACACATACATGCATAAAAAGGCATCATTTTAACAGGAAGCTGGTTCACTTTACTAGCAAAATACATTGTAACCCGTACCTATCATCTTTACTAGAAAGGGGAGCAATCACGAGGAAACTAGATCAGCATGATTTCCCAATTAACTCGTGCTTTTCGACCATGATTTACAGGCCATGCTTTCATTGTTAAGACAACATGCGACTTACAATTAACTAATATATATTGAGCCTTCTCAATATTTCCAACTTCATTGCCCCTTTCAGCAAAAATGGCCCTTTCATATTATCTTTTCATAACTTGATCCCCTGTTTTCAGCTTCACATGATTCACATGATGTTCCTACCATATAGAATTTCACTCACCAATTAAAAATGAGCCATTAACATTTTGTTAATTAAGGAGGTATTCACATTATGTTTTCGAAATGATAATGGGTAGTTTTGACATACGAACTCCAATCCATGTTTGTTAGATTGGTGTGCTTTTATAATAAACTCAGTGTTCAAATATTTAATTTTTTAGATGGACAAAACTTGGATGCATCTCACCGATAGGTTTAGGTCAAGGGAATATGGCAAAGGAGTTAGGCAGTTTCTCACAATGGCTCGAGCTCATGCCCTCGGAAACAACAATATTAAGTGTCCATGTTGTAGATGTCGTAATGACTTGTTCTTGCCTATAAGTCAAGTAGAATGACATTTATTTATTACGGGCATAGATCCAACTTACATTGATTGGATTTTTCATGNGAATGACATTTATTTATTACGGGCATAGATCCAACTTACATTGATTGGATTTTTCATGGGGAGCAAGAACCCATGAATTTCATGGGCCCTGACAAAGAGGAGCCTGATAATCTTGATGATAGTTACGCTGATGACATTGATGATATGTTGGGTGACATTCATGCAGCAACCACCATTGGGATTGATGAAGACGCAGCTCCACATGCCTCGGGAACCAACACGGTTGAACCCAAACCAACCACTTTTGAGAAGCTCTTGGAAGATGCTTGGCATCCACTTTGCGATTGTTGTACAACATTTTCTAAACTATCATTCATTGTGAAGTTGCTCCACATCAAATCAATTGGTGGGTGGAGTGTAAAATCCTTTAACATGCTACTTAAACTATTGAAAATAGCTTTTCCCGAAGTGCTCTTGCTAGATTCTTTCCATGATGCACGATCATTGGAGCGCAGGTTGGGATTTACATATATTAAAATTCATGCATGTCTAAACGATTGTGTACTATTTTACAAGGAAAATATCAACAAGCAAGAGTGCCCAAAGTGTAAAGCATCTAGGTGGTTGTCCTCCTCCACATCTTCTAAACGACCAGTACCCCAAAAGGTAGTGCGGTATTTTTCACTGAAGCCAAGATTGCAGAGACTATTTATGTCCAAGAAAACTGCATCATCCATGAGGTGGCATTGATCAGAAAGGGTGCACGATGAAAGCACTTTGCGACATCCTACAGACTCAGAGGTGTGGACCATATTTGATAGAGAGCATCGTTGGTTTGTTGAAGATGCTCATAATGTCAGGCTCAGTCTTGCTAGTGATGGATTTAACCCATTCAATAATATGAGCAAACCATTGGTTATGTATGGATTCTAGTTCCATATAACTTGCCTCCATGGTTATGTATGAAAGATCCATTTTTCATGTTGTCTACACTAATTCCTAGGCCTAAATCTCCTGGCAATGGAATTGATGTTTACTTACGGCCTTTAGTTGATTAACTAGTTGATTTGTGGGAAAACAGTGTTGATACGTATAATGCCATGGTTGGACATGCAGCGTTATTGTGGACAATTAACGATTTTCCCGCATACGGTAACCTTTCTGACTGGAGCACTAAAGGAAAGTTGGCATGCCTTTGTTGCAATCTGAATACAGAATCTCAATGGTTGAGACATGGGTGAAAACATTGTTACATGGGTTATCGGCGCTTCCTACCAGTGGGTCACATCTGGAGATCCAAGAAGAGCTCTTTTAATGGCAAAGAAGATCACCAGATACTGCCTACGTAGCTTTTGGAAGAGGACATACTGCAACAATTAAATGGAATCGGTCATGTAGATTTTGGCAAGGCCAATGAGAAAAGGAAACGCACCCATGAGGAGTTAAATTGGACAAAACAAAGTATCTTCTTCAATCTACCCTATTGGCCATCTCTAAAACTTTGACATAATTTAGACGTCATGCACATCGAAAAAAATATTTGTGACAATGTGTTGGGTACATTGATGAATATTCCAGGTAAAACAAAAGATAGTATCAATGCTTGACGAGACTTGGTCGAACTCCTTATAAGAAAAGAGTTACATTTGAGAGAAGTTGGTGATCGAGTTATAATCCCTCATGCATATTTCATGTTGCATGGAGATGAGAGAAAAAGAGTTTTGTGCATGGCTAAACTCAGTCAAATTTCTTGATGGTTTTGTATCTAATATTTCTAGATGTGTTAATGTTACTGACTATAAAATATCTAGTATGAAAAGCCATGATGCCTATATATTCATGCAAAGGTTATTGCCAGCTGCAATCGGAGCGTATTTAAGACATGACATCCGGGTGGCATTGATCGAACTTAGCACATTCTTCAGAGAATTATGTGCATGAACATGTAAGAAAGAAGCAGTGAAATGTCTTGAGACTGACATTGTCCTCATTCTTTGCAAGCTGGAAATGATATTTCCACCTAACGTTTTTGACGTGATGGTTCACCTAGCTATCCACTTGCCCCGAGAGTTGATGCTTGGAGGCCCAGTTCAATACAGATGGATGTTTCCATTCAAAAGGTGTTTGGGAAAATTTAAGCAGTACATGAAAAACAAAGCTCGCCCAGAAGGGTCCATTGTTGAGGCTTATATTCATCAAGAATGTTTGACTTTCTCATCGATGTATCTGCATGATGTACCAACTAGGTTCACTCGAGAGGATTGAAATATTGATGTTTGTGTGCAAACATTCAAGATATCTGGCTTCTCAATATTTTCTCAGAAAGTACGGCCAGTCGATAATGCAATAGCCATCCACTTAGAGAAGAAACTATTTAAAACTGCCAGATAGTACGCCCTCAACAATTGCACTGAGATTGTCCAATATTTGGAGTAAGAACCCGACATTGACCCTGGCTTGTTACCTAATCTTTAATTGTGGTGGCCATTCACCATCTTCGCACTTTTGTTGGAACTAAATCATTTTATTACACATTGCAGGGAGCATAATAACATTTTGAAGGAGCAGGGCATATCTAACATTGAAAGGAGGCTTGAAGCTGAATTTCCATCGTAGTTTAGGAAACGTGTAATTTCTATTATTGTACCTATCTATCAACTTTGGTACAGATGATCATTAAGCCTTAGTCATTGTAGTTGTATTTTCCTATACTTTTCTTCATCATTTCTAGATTCAAGCACTATGTGTTACGGATCCTCCAAATGTCTCTGATGATCTTTATGCAATAGCTTGTGGACTAGACCCTTGGGTGGGTTCATATTCTGGCTGTATAATGAACAGTATATGGTTTCATATAAAGCTTCGAGAAGGGAATCGTAGGACACAAAATAGTGGTGTATTAGTTACAAGTGAACACCAAGGGACTATGGTTGACTTCTATGGTGTTCTAAATGATATATTGGAGGTGAGGTACAAGGGATGGCGACAAGTATGGTTATTTTCCTGCGATTGGTTTGATGTTGGCGATATAATTAGAGATATCAAGATCGGTGACCATCTTACAAGTGTCAATATGTTAAAAACTTGGTATAAGGATGACCCGTTCGTATTGGCATCCCAAGATTCGCAAGTATTTTACCTCAAAGATACAAAATTATCTGGCTCTTGGTATGTCGTGCAAAAGATCACATATAGGAATATCTATGATGTTGACGAGGTACACTTAGATGATGAAGGAGATAACTCTACCGAGGCCAATGTGTTTCAAGAAGAATAGTCTTCTGATGTTCTTAGACATGTCCAGATAGACCACAATGACATTCAGTCCCCATGGTTAAGGGCCGATGTTCAGCCTAACATTGTATGCACTAATGCATTATATGGGGGAAGTCATCAGATTGTCGAGGACCAAACTAATATGGAAGGTGTATTAGAGGTGGAAGAGTCTTATTCAGTGATACTATGTCCAACCCTTCAACTGATGAAGACCTACTTGAAGACACTGATGTAGAGACTGATGATGAAAATAGTTCCACTGATAACACTGATCGACCATCTAATTCAAACTAAGGTGCGGTTTCCTAGACACTGCATGTCTAATTTAGGTACATTTGTATTTTGCACTATTAATGAACGCTTGCTGATGATTTCCCATTAAAAACCCAGACATCAATTATTTTTCTTGTATTGAATCTGAATTGCCACCATTGATAATCTTGCTTTATTGGAATACTCATTGCAATATTTGTTTGTCCTTTGCCCTAAGTTAGAAGGTTGGGGTTAGAGCATAACGTGCTTAATTTTCCTCCAATCAAGTCATGGCTTGATTGGAATCTAGATATTGTATCTATCTATATGAGTTTTGTGGATTGACTAGCTTTTCGAGATAACTTTATTTTCTACAATAAGACTATCAGTGTTGTTATTTTGCACTATTACATCTTTTGTTAAGTTGCAAAGAAATGCATGCTTTCATCTATCTTCCTTTAAAATTTCTTAAATGATATTATGGTATCGTGTCTTTACAGGAGTAAGTCCCAAATCTTAACGAAACTTTTTTCTTTTTTAAGTCTAAGAATTAACACTTTTAGTATGTTTCTTTTCATAACAAAAGGTTATATGTTATTACGAGAAACTTATTTCTGTTCTGGGTTGTGAGAGCATTGTTGGTGGCATGGACTCCTTTTTCTTCTTAGTTATGGTACATACCATTAATTTTATATATAGAAGCTTTTGGATTGAGTATTGCATTTATTGAATATTAATTTGTGGGTTTTATGAGTTATTATTTTTATTCCCTCCATTACAAGAACCCTGTTACATTTATCCCTTTGGATTGAGTATTGCATTTATCCTAGTTGTGCAATTATTAATTAACACCTTTGAAGAACCCTGTTCTTTTCTCAGGGTCAAAGTAGATACATGATACTCAAAAGCAATTTATTATTCTTGAGTTTGGTTTAACACATTGTCGAGGAATCATAGTTTTTTTAACTGATTTTGTGTCATACCCTTTTTATCAACATCTCATTACTCCTGCACAAAAAGCCTAAATAAATTACCTTGTTCTTGTATTGAACTCAGAATTAATTATGCTTAAGCTGTCTTACCAGTCCTGTCAGAAATGGATTGTTCAGTTTCATTTCATGTATGCTCTGGTTACCATTAGACTTCCTTATGCAACATCCCTATGTTGATAGGAAAAAGAAGTAGTGTGTTTAGGTTAGACAACATGCAACAGGGGTTGATCGTGGGCTGATGCTTGGAATTCTTTGATTATGGGCTAAATAAATGATTGGTATGGAATGATCGTGGGGTTGATGCTTGGAATTGCATTTTAGATATGGCAGCAACTTGTTACTCATAGGCGTGAATGACAACAATACAAGTTGAATGATCTGAATGTTGGCTTGTGAAGGAATGAGTAAATGATGGCTTGGAATTTTATCTTGTGAATGGTAGCAACTTGTTTTGGTTTTTGTGACTGGCAGGAACTGTATTTAATGGTTAAAAAAATGCAGTGTTATAGAATGAGTATGGCCTGATGCCTTGGAATTTTTATTTTGTCAATGGCAACAACTTGTTATTTATTTTGTAAATGACAACAACTTGTATTGATGAACTGAGTTTGTTTGGATTGTTATGGAATGAGTATGGCCTAATGGCTTGGAATTTTTATTTTGTGAATGATAGCAACTTGTTATTTATTTTGAAAATGACATCAACTTGTATTGACAAACTGAGTTTGGTTGGATTGTTATGAAATGAGCATGGCTTGATGGCTTGGAATTTTGAGTTCGTGAATGACCGCAACTTGTTATTTATTTTGGGAATGATAGTAACTTGTATTGGCGAAATGAAAAACAAGGGACTAAAATAAAATATAAAGTGGAGCTCCACACTCTAAACGATCTATCAAATTGGAGCTCCACACTTGAATATCCGTCGTTAAAGACTTTAGCGACGAGAATCCAACGATTATCCCATTTGTAAATGGATAATATCGATACCTTATCACTTCAATGAGGGGACAATATAAGCAAGATCAAACTTCCGCTCAATGTGGAACTTGCGCGACTGTATAACTATTGAATTGATTTTTGTTTCAAGAATCATGGGTGTTGTCACCATCTCTAATCAGTTGATACAAGTAATATTATAATAGGGAATTGATATATTATATTATTTAAAAAGGGAAGTAATATATCATTTCCCTATTGAATATCCCATCTAATATAGCCAACTTCATTAAATTGGCAAAGACTAGGAGATACATTATTAGAAAGGAAAATAGGTTAAATATTTTTCATAGCTAAATATTTTCGATGGGATATTCCTAAATACTCATAGGCAAGAAGGTAAAAATAAGGCAAGTAGAGCACTATATAATTTAATAAAGTAAATGATTAATGATAATAAATTAGATGATAGAAGAATAATTTAATGGGCTAAAAATGAAAAACAATCAAGATAGCCCTGAGAAACATCCAATAGAGCTAGTTAAATTATTAGAAAGAAAAATAGGTTAAATATTATTCATGGTGAAATATTTTAGCTGAGATATTCCCAAATACTAATAGGCGGGAAGGTAAAAACAAGGCAGCTAAGACACTATATTACTTCATAAATTAAATGGTAAATGATAATAAATTGTATTACAGTAGAAAAAATGTGGCGAACAAAGCACATTAAAGCTTTCGATCTCATTGGTTTGGCCAAATGAAAAGGATAACCAAAATTTAGATAATCTATACCAAAAAGACCCCACATTGGGTTGGGTATATTTAAAATAATTTGGATTTCAGCTACAGTGTTTGGCCAAAGATAGAAGACTACTGTTGGTTTATTAAACATTAAAATACTAGTTTCTCACTCCAAGCAAAAATACTATTTGATTTGTAATTAAGAAATTTAGAAAGAATTTTGGAGGAGTTTAATCAAATATTTTTTATTTTTAGCATTAAATGACTTGAAAATATGATTTTTTGTTAATATTGATTTAATTAGAATATAATTACCATTAACATTGAATTGGTAGAACTACAATTGTGATAAAAATAAATTAAATAAAAATAATTAAATTAATAATATTTAATTATTATATAGAGTGAATGGATAATTCAATGTAAAGATTGAATTTAAATAGAATAAACACATGCATGTCGTTATGAAGATTTACTAATAAATTATTAGAAAGAAAACATGAAGATATTATTCATGATGTCGTTGGAACTTGGATTGAAAAAGGGGATGAAATATCTCCAAATGCTATAGGCCGGAAGGTGAAAACACTTTGGCGAGTTGGCGGGTTAAGGACATAAAGTGGAGGGGCAAAAGTGTAATTCTTTCGGTAAAGAGCAAGGTAGACATCACAACGTACAACAGGCCAATTCTTTCAACACAACTCAAGACAAGTTCTTTACGTTTTAACCCACAAGCTAGGAGCTAAATAGATTTCTAGGAGAATCGAGTGAACCACTTTCAACACAAAGTTTCGGGAAGGAGGCAAGGAAGGTGGCATTTCGAAATTGTTGCGGCCTACGACTTCGCTACTCACGGCAGGTAACGACTTTTCTCATTCATGTGTAATTTGTAAAATAGAAAAGGTTAGAACAACTCAATTGAGTTTTACCTACTGTGATAGATATCCATAACCTTTTTGTGAGAGTCTGCAATGGTGTCGTGTGGGTTTTGCAGGCAACACTGTAAAGGAGAAATAACTTTTTGTGTTTAATAAGTTGAAGGGTATTTTTTCTGGTATACTTTTAGGATATTTGTGACAGCATTCTGTGGGTAGCTAGCATGTGGGTTTCTGGCAAGAAGCTTATGACTTTTTGGGTAGCATTGTATGGAAGACCTTCATCAATGGCTTGGGAGAAAATTGTTATTTAGCATTGGTTGGAAATAAAAAATGTGTTATTTTGACTTGTTCCATAAATTTTTGCTTCCCAAATGTTCAATTTTTACGAGGGAGCAGAATATGGTTGTGAGGATTTTTTAATGAAATTCTTCAATATTTAGAGAAGAGGTTACACATCATTAAGTATTTTTGTTGCAATTATTGAAAAGGGTATAAGATATGTGTCTGTTTTTTAGCAGAATAGTCATAATACTTTATGAATTCAGCTTATAAGATAGCATCATTCTGTAGTTTCTTAGCCATGATAGACATGGTGCGATGTATACGGAGAGGAGCACGTGGATGGGGGGGAGGCTTTAGGGGGAATTTATTGCATAGGCCAATTATACATGATGAGCCATCTCTACCACAAAATGTACAAGCGCTAAGAGACGATCCTGACTCCTCATCAGATGACTCAACCCAACCACCCAATGTTGTATTTGAAACTGAGTTCACGGAATCGCCCTCAACAACAGGTAGAGATGGTCCAATTACCATTGCTTTTTAGTAGATCTTTGTCATGTAGCTTGTTGATTTTACTACAATCTTCGAATTTTAATATCCTTGCTTAGAAGAGTTTTGTTGGGATTACTTCATTGTAGTATTGACCTTTGTTTGCTAGTGTTCATGACAATTCATAAGTTGTTAGTAAGAAACAAGGTCGAGAATGGGCAAAGATGACAACATTTGACATGCTTCGGAAGATTGGACCGATTCCATTGCTGATCAAGGATGGGGACACTAAGGTGTCATGCCAGAATGAAGCGTATTTAGTGGAAGGGTCACCTGGATCATCAAGCATTATGCTGACATGGGTTACCAACGTTGGAATGAGGTGCCAGAAGCTGAACAAGAAGAGTTGTATGCTTGCTTCTGAGTAAGTGAACTGCCTTTCATGCATAGTAAAGTTGATGTATGAATAAATGTTTGGGGGAATGTGCCAATAATATATGGTTTCTGTTGGTGAATAGGCTGACTTTATCATACAAAGGGAAACAAAACCATCGTAAGGTGGTTACCGAGCAACTATGTAGGAGATTTAGTTCTTTCCACTACGAGTGACACAAAATCTACCTCGGCTATGGAAGTCGTAAAGTTGCTGTTGCAAGAGGGACGAAGATGTGGATGAAGCAGTCTAGAGGAAATTGTGCATGCGCTGGGGCAGTAAGGAGTTTAAGGTAAAATCCTTAGGTTGGGGTAGAATGAAGTTATTTAATGTTGATATAAAGTTTATCAAGAATTGCCATATATATATATTTATAGGAAATAGATATCATTTCATTTATTCCATAAGGAAGTTACATCTGTGACTCCAAATTACAAGTCAAACTAAAAGTTGTTGTAAGCTCCCTGTACGTTATGCGATGACATTGTCTAAACTTCAGAGGCTCTCAAAAGAGAGTACCTTGCTCCAATCTCCACCCAACCACCAAACTCCATCCTCCAACGGAGGAGAAGTAACCACCAAACTCCATCCTCCAAAGGAGAAGAAGTGTCCACTAAACTCCATCCTCCAAGGGAGGAGAAGTTTCCACCAATGCTATGGACAAAAGTCCAATAGCCTATTTCACTTTATTTTCCTGAAAATAAAAACAACTAAACAAAACACCAACATCAAATATACTGACATTGAGTCAGAAACTACAAACTCCTAAACCAAAACCCACCAAAACAAAACATTACAAACAAACACCAAACACAGCAACAGAAACAGAAACAAAAACAAACGCCCAAATAGGATTCGGTGGTGGCATGTAAAAGTCACGCGCCACTCTGAGAAGGAACCAAACAGTCGGTTGAGTTAGTGCCGGTGAACTGGGCCCTAAGCTGCCTCACATGGCACCGACGTGGTGTGATACGCAGTGGCTCGAGTATGCCATGCATTCTTTGTGATCCGCGCGTGGTGCACCGCTCCAAATGGCACCCAAAGCGGATGGCTGCAAGATTGGTAGGCGAGGGATCTCCCAGTGGTACATGTGTAGAAAAATTCCACCAGAGGAGCTCAGATTGACTACCTCTCATTTATTCAGCCGAACTTGCAAAAACAAGAAAAAAACACAAAACTAAAGCACCGAGAAATGTCGGAGATGACGGTAAAGGAGGGAGGAGAGGAAAGAGGAAGAGGAAGCCGAAGCTTCCCCTCCCCCATCTATGATCGGCGAGAGAGTTTTGAGAAGGAGAGGGTCTGAGCGGCGTGAAAATTGTTCAAACGATTTTTCACAGAACGTGTAGAAATGTCATAATACTAATGATTGTTCAAACAATTTTTCACGGAATGATTTTTCACGGAATGATTTTTCAAACGATTTGTCTAATAATACTAATAAAGAATTGCCATATATTATTAGTTGAAGAAATGTCTTTTTTTTTTTTGCATAAAATCTGGCTAGTTTGATGTTACACTTGATATTTTGCATGCCTATTGTGGACCAGGCTTTGTCATTGCAAAACAAGGCAAATAGGGCACTACAACAAACCAACCATACTACCGCTAGGAAGTTGTTTGTTCGAATACTCAAAGAGCAGGTATACATTTTTGTGTTTATGTCTATGAGTACTAAATTCACTATTATATAATAATATGTTGGACAACTATGGCACCCAATCAGGCTGGTCCATGAAAATGATATTATAATTGAATATTTTAGTGTGATGGTGTTAATAATCTGGTGGATTTTTTCAAAGAGACTCGTTGGTCGAAGGAAACAAAAGGGTTTGTTACCAAGTGACTGAAGAGCTGTATGTGAGTGACATGTGCTGCTCTAGAGTTAATTATCCCTGCTGTTTTTTAAGTATTATTAACTGTTGGATAATTACTTCCTTTGCCTGATCATGTTTTGTTATAATTACTTCCTTCATATATTATTTTGGAAGGAAAAAATGGTAGAATTGTTGAATGATCTGGAACTGGAATTGCGTACTAAAGACGTAGTTGCTGTAGTGTTCAGGGAGATTCTAGGGAGAAGATCAGGCTATGGAAGGGGTTTGGGCGAGAAGGTGATGCCCAAGATATTTGGAACAACGAGTAATCTGTTGAATAGAGGTGAATTGTCAGAGGACGCTCTGTTTTACAAGGCCCAATTTGAGGTTTTAAAGGCAAATGTCCAAGAAATATTAGTAAAGCAAGCGAAATTTGACAGATTTATGACTAACTCAATGTCAAGGCAGCTGTCCCAGGGAGAGTGTCCGAGGGAGACACCTGAACCTGTCTAATAATGGTAGACAACTCTTTTTTGGTTATTTTGAGTTTTGATAGGCAACTAGATCAAGTACTAGTGGGTGGTTGTCAGTAGTACTTTTGTGATGGGTTCTCTAGATAAGCTGGTTGGGATGGGACTTGGCCATATCTTTATATGAATGATGAGAGGAATGTTTATTAGCACTACTAGACTATAAAGTAAGTATTGCTTAGCAACACCCTGGTTGAAAAGAGGAATGTCTTGGGTGGGTGGCTTGAGACATTGATTTTGTTGTAGCCATGGATCAGTTTGAAAGGATTGGAAACTAAGTATTGCTTCTGCAATGTCTAGATCTGAACATATATTAGTAATGGACAATGGCTTCTATGAGATGCCTTTGTAGCCTTGGTGTCACTCAAGAGGGATAAGTTGTGGGGTATTACATGTACTACATGGAGATACTGTAAAGTATACTGTTGTAGGGCCGACCAATTTTGAAACAGGTATCTCCTCAAAACTCCTGTGACATGGATGAGTTACACTAGATATTTATTATATACTTTGGTGGCACTAATAATGGGTAGTCATGAATATAATTTAGTCTTACAAGTATTGGCCTTAACTTAGCTTTAGATGACTCTCATATAAGGCATCTTCTTCTGTTCATTATAGTGGTTCAATGATATATAGATAGTTAGGAACATTAACATATTTAACTGTAAATAGTTTGATACTTGTAGTATGTTTCTTTAGAATTGAGCTAGTTCAATTTTCTAATGGTGTG
>QEOT01000019.1:46611-62791 GCA_003123785.1 Pterocarya stenoptera | reverse complement strand
GTTATACTAATCATGATTCATAATAACTAATCACTATAAGTCTATAACTATATATATTTAGTATCAATGTATTAATATATTCTTTAATGTATTACTAATACTATTTTTTTTTATATAATAATTACTAATATTATTAACTATTAAGAGTAATAGTATAAATTATAATATATGTATAATTTATAAATTTATAATAGTATGTATAATTAAATATTTTATGTTTATTTATAATAGTATGTTAAGTATATATATTTCTTAATTATGAATGTAATATGTATGGATAATTAAATTATTTATGCTTATTGCTTCATATACAAAATGTTAAAAGTTATATATGGCTTATTATGCATTAACATACTTTAAATTAGTAATAAAGCAATAATTAACATCATCAATAATGTAATTTTTATTTAATTTATTATCATTGATTATATAAAATATTTTTTTATTGAGTTTGTTACATAATCCACATTAATAAGCCACTTAGTTTAATTTAGTATTGTAAATTAAAAAATTTTATTAATTGATTTAAAAAAAAAAAAAAAAGCCAAACCAAATGGATCAGACTAGATAGCTACCGGTCTAGTCCGAAAAAAATGATGGATCGAAAATATTTTCGGTCCATCACGAACAGGACTGGACCGGCCCGTTTGCACTCCTAGCACTAAACTTGCACACCTAAGATTATAAATATCATTTATCTTTCACAACAGTACGAGGTCTAATTTTTATTTTAGTAATTTGGCATAATTTCAATTCTTTTTTCTTATCATTTTAAGTAGGGAACTGTGCATCACAAGAGCAAGGGAGCTAGGTTATTAAAGATTACAATTGGGCTTTAAAGAAACCCAATCGACCTGGTCTCTTTTTTGTACACAGGCCTAACGTTTGGTCGAGTACTTCCTGTGCTCAAAATCTAACAACTTAGGTTATGTTTAGTTGCTAAACTCATATAAATTTAATTTAATTTAATCTAATTTTAAGTTAGGTTTAATATCTAAATATTCAATTCTCAGATCGTTAAATTTATCTTAATTCAAAATCTCTTTACATGTTGAACCTATAACCTTTTTCAATTTAACATTTCTTTACACGTAGGACGTCTAGCCTTTTTCAAATTTCCATAAATACATATAAACTTATCTTAACATCCAAAAACATTTAAACTCATCTTAAGTGGATCTCACAAAATTTATTCTATCATCTAAACTCACTACTATCTATAAAGAACTCAACTCAACTCAACATCCAAACGTTGCCTTAGATGGCATCTTTGATATTCATATCAATTCTAAAGCTCTATTTGAATGTTAAGAATATCTCAGATCAGCTGTAAAAAATAGTAAAATAGTTTATGAATAAATAATTCTACTTATCATTCTCACACACCACACTTATTTCAATTTTTTTTTCCTAGAACAAATTATATGTAGTGTATGGATGATGAGTATAACAATTCAATTAGTTTAACAAGAATAAAATAAAAATAATAAAAAATAATTTTAAAATATATAAAATATATAGTGTGTGGTAATGAGTAGCATCACTCGAAAGATTATGGGGATTGAGACATTTTTTACGTCCTCTCATGCATGTAATTGACAACCAACCAAATTAAATTGCTTAGATGTATCCACCTACTATCAAATGAGAAAAAATATTTGCAATCGTGAATTATGCAACCGCCTGTAATCGATTTGAAAAAAGTAGATCTACATGAAAAAAAATTAATTTTTTAATAATGGACCTCACTATTTTTTAAAACGATTATGTGGCGTTTACACACTTCACAGTGGTATGTATAAGTCTTTTTTCTTTTTTTTCATCATTGTGTTATCGAGAAAGATGAAAATATTGGGTAGTGAATTGATGAAGATATCATACAGTTTATGTTAGAAGTATTCTATCTATTTCAAATGAAATCGAGATAAATGTTGTATTTCTCTCCAAATCTGGCCATCCAAATTTTTCTTTTTAATAATTTTAAATATATAGAGAATCTCAATACATATTGAATAAAGATACATGGGACTGCACATTTAAAATAATCTGAGTTCGTTTCCAAGGGAGATCATACCCAAATTAATTGTATAAGTTTTAAATAGATAAATTCAACACAAATTTTTATTAAAAAAAAAAAAAAAAAAAAAAACTATTCATTTGAGTGGGAGCTACTTTTTTTTATCAAAAATCTTCGCAAACTTATCCATTTAAATCTGTACTTCACATTAATCAATCAACAACTACTATGAGATGAAAAGTCTTTGTATATCTCTTCTCTATAGATCTAGTAATCATTAATTGCAGGAAACCTTTTGTCCTCAAAACCTTTATTTTAATATTTTAATGCATAAAATTGAGTGGATTTACTGGGATGGTGGCTCTAGTACTCTACAGCTACCACTGGATTCCCATTAGTTCATTTTATTTGTTTTTTTATTATTTTTTTTACATGCATTTTTTTATATTTTTAATATTTTTTTTAAATTAAAATATTATTAAAAAAAACTTAATTAGTCAATAAATTAAAAAAAAAAAGAAAAAAAAAAAGAAAAAGAAAAAAGACTCAGCAGGACCTACCAGCAGATAGAGCAACGTTTTCCTATTGTGATAATAAAGACAATACAATTAAACATCTTTTTAGCTTCGAAAGGTTGAGATATATCAATAAAATAAAATGAAAAAAAATGGAATGATGAGGCGTTTCAATAAAATACAAAAAAGATGCTTAAAAATTTATATAGATAATAGATTCAGCTCACTTCAATGACTTTTTGTTGATTATTAGTTAGAATTTTGGTAATTGTTTTCCAGAAGTACTGTTTTTGGAATTTGTAATATTTTAAAAAATTGCAGTGTGAAATTATTTTGTACTTTTACTGGAGCATTTTGGGTGTTTGCTAATTGCTTTGGAGTTTAATTGTAGCACTTTGGTGCATTTTGGGTGTTTTCGTTTGTTTTTAGGAAACTTTTCAATTCATCTCATCTCATTTAATTTAATCATTATAATTTTTCTAAATTTTAATATAAAATAAAATAGACAATTCATTTTTTTCAAATCTCAAAATAAAAATAATATTAAAAAAATATATTTTAACAATATTTTATTTAACTTTTTAACTTTAATTTCAACTAATCTCATATCGTATAGAAAGCAAACAATGTAATATTTAGTAAGTATGGTTTTTTAAATAATTGTTCAAGAAAACATTTTGAGCTTTTTTTAAACGTTTTGAGATTTGATAGATATAAGCTCCAAATGCAAAAATTTCGTGCAAAGTCTTATATAAAAAAATAAATTTGATCGTGAAAAAATACAAAAAACTCACTTTTTCTCAATAGGATCTACAATTTTATAAAAAGTTTGTGCATGGTTTGTACCTTTAAAATTTGTATCTAGCATTATACAAATGTAATTAAATTTTACTCTTTTTCAAAAATCACCCAAAATGATCAGATTTTTACTTAATGTGTTGGATACATATTCTACCCATCATTCATCTGGTTACGCAGTTCAAATAAGATGATATGAGATGTTTTATTGAAAATTAAATAAAATATTGTTAGAATATAATTTTTTAATATAATTTTATTTTAGAATTTGAAAAAATTATAATAATAAGATGATATAAGATGATTTTGTGTGTCTAAAAAAAGGCAGAATGTGTTTTACTCGTTGTGTTTGACGTTGACCACTGTTACCAATAAACTTCGAAGCTAGTGAAAGCTATATTCGCTTGGTGTTTCTTCCCGTTATCAGAGTAATTCTTATTGCAGTCCATGCCCATGGACTGCTTTGTAAGCCTAAATGAAAGGCTACCGTTTCCTTTATTGATGAAACGAAGCGTTTCATGTAGCAGTGAAATCCCTTTCTCAATAGTAGTGAATTCCTTCCTTCCTCAGCAGCAGTTCAGTAAAGATGAAACAGAGCGAACCAAGGAAGTGAAATCCCTTCCTTCCTCAGTGAAATTTGGATCCCTTAGGAGTTCTGAAATTCGTATTAGTTACTGTAGTTTCAATTTACCATATTACTTAAGTTTCTGCTGCAGGTTTTCGAGTGGGTCAGTTGCATGACACTTTGCTCATTCTCACCAGGTGATCAGGCTGTGCAGTTAGATCTTATTGGTAGAGTTCGTGGGCTGGACTCTGCAGAGAGCTACTTTAACAACTTGAGTGATCGAGAAACGAAGTCCCCTCGCCTACAATAACATCATGTGCCTATATGCAAATAATGGCCAGCCTGAGAAAGCCCTATTGTGTTGCCAGAAATGAAGAAGGATGGCATCTCCCCTGACATGTATGCAACTCAGTAATGATAGAAACATGACGTGAAAGAAATAAGGGTTGTATGCGATTGTTGGAAAATAAAGATACAAATAATCTTCACAACTTCTTACTATTCACCACATTCCACATTTTATTCTTTTTTTTTTATCAAATATTTTTTATATGAATAGTGAATAAAAAATTTGAAATAGTTTTAAAAAAAAATTCAAAAATTTTTTTTAAAAAAATATTAAAAAATATGGAGTGTGAAGTGTAGATGAATAGTAAGAGATTGCGTAACAAAACTCATAAAGATACCCATGGGTTTTAGCGATTCCTGGAAAATAAAGAAAAACAACCTAGGCTTTGTAAATGGCAGTGGACCCAGATGCACGGCAGTTTGCAGATAGAGGGAGAGGGAGAGGGAAAGAAATGAGTTCAGATTTGTTCTTTATTTAAAACTAAGGGTGTTTTGGTCAATTTTATGATAAAAATGAGGACCTTTTAGTCTATTCTTAATTCTGGACTGCAAAGGAGTCCTAATATGTGGACTGTACGTAGCGCTACCCATCACTAAACAACCCATTTTGCATGTTAATTTCAACACGTCGGTGCCATATAAAAAATAAAAATAAAAATCTTATATTAATAGAGTTTTTAAGATGGTGGACTATTTATGACCCCGTTACGAAAGCTTAGCATGAATAATTACTAGAAATCATCAACAATCTTCTAGTGTCCTCAAAATTGATAAACATGATTCCTAATTTTCTATTTCAATCCTTTGTACAAGTAAAGTATAAAGTTCCACAGATATTGAAATTTCAATTTTTTAGAAAACATGGTGGGATCAATATTTCAAGTTTCACGGAGTACTTTTATAAGTTTAGAATGAATTCTCATCACCAACTTGCCAATTGAGTTCCTAGTAGAAAAAAGCACAACTCCAAACAGTCGCGGCTTTAGCCATAACCCAAGTCAAGACAAAGGAAGACCTTGCAAATCTTTTGAAAGAAGCCATGTTACAAATTGAAGGAGCACAAAAGGAAGCATCTCCAATCTCTTCAGCATCATCTTCAGCAAGTCTAGAATAAGAAAATGAGTCATCAATAAAGTTGAGCTAAAGTCGTACTCCTAAAAACTAAGCCAAATTCACAACTAATTGAAGTTTTCCAAGAAGCACAAAATCTCTATTCTTACATTGGTAAAGATTTTTAAAATTGGAGTTAAGACAAGGTAAAAATGTAATATAAAAAAAAAAAAAAAGCCATTGACACTGTTCATGGATAGTAAAATCCAACAAAACAATTTCATGAACAGTGCGTCGTCCCGTGATCATATTTGCCTCAAGTCTGCAAAAGTTTTGAGTTTTAGATTATTGCTACAAGACAAGAAACTTTTGGTCTTGCGAGTCAAAAGAAAAATAATTTGATAGAAGAAAAAGAAAGACCACACCTGGAGGAATCCAGAAAGCATTCACAGCTCCCAACCCTATCAAAGATAGAATTAGTAAACAAAAAATGCATAGCAAAAGAATCAGTAACCAAAGAACAAACTATAAAGAGAGAAAATCAGAGAAAAATGATCCCTCCCTTATTTTCCTTATGTATCCCTATTCGTTAGAATCCAAGTTGAAATCTCAAGTGATGTATTCAAGTAAAACTTAAGGTTGTAAGTAAGCTTGCTATTTTTAATAAAGGTAGAATTTCAAAGCATATTTATTGATTACTTGCTTATTGTTTACCTACTTTACATATTATGTTTATTGTTTACTTGCTTTATGTATTATATTTATTGTTTACAAAGTTATTAAATTACTAAAAGCATCCATGCCTCGTCTACATCATAAATTTAAGTTTACTCTCACTAATTTCAAAATATCTTCCCTAACCTCCAAGTTACTTTAATGTCATATGTGGCCAAGTATCTTCCCCTATGATCGAAGATGAACTTCAACAATTTCATTTAAATTACATGGTATCCAAGTATGGTGCCATAGCCAAAAGCCTGCATAAGTCTTTAAGAACTAGATAAGTGTATCACAAAGTCTTGTTCATTTTAAAAAGAATAATTAAATCTAAAGTTTTGTTGGTATCTAACCCAATCACCATCCAAGCTGCAACTTGAGCATAAGATAGAGAGGTGTCATATGAACAGTAAAATCTGGGATCCTAACAGTAAATCCAAGAGAGGCCTGAGCAGATTGGTATGATAGGGTATGTTAAGAACATTCAAGTTTATGCATATGCATATTTGAAGCAAAATAATAATAAAATAAAATATTATTATTTTATTATTATTAATTTGTTGTCTAAATGTTTTTTTTTTTTTTTAGAGTTTGCAATTAGCACCTAGTAGAAATCCCATTATATAATCTATGCTCAAAAACAGGAAGTTCATGCATCCAAATTTATCAGTTCCTTCCTATATTTAAAAAAAAAATAGCAATTCCTTCGATAAAATACATCAAATTTATATACACCAAAAATGAATCCCATGTGCTCATAAAATAATCCACTTAGGGGTGTTGTCGAGAGAGAGAAAGTGGGAGGAGAGAGAAATAATGAGTAAAATATGTTTTGTGGAATGAATAGTAGATCTCCAAATTTACATAGACACTGTTCATAACTAGTTAAATATTTGAACATGCATAAGCCAATGTAGAGGAATTTAGGCTCATATTATGCAAATATAACTTTGCATATGGAGATGCATAGACCAATGTGAATGCTCTAGCTATCTTAAGTAAAAAGGCCGAAGTAGAGGAAGGCTCTTGAGAAAAGACTCCAAAAAAATTTAGAGTAAAACAGATTTATAAAACGAATAGGATGTTCAAATCCAGTTCTTGTAGTTCTAGGACTGGCTCTAGTTCTAGCTCAAAGTTTGTAATACTAGAAATACTAAATGAAGAAAAATACAACATTATAGAAAATTGCAAATATATAAGACTGAAACATTCCAAAAATTCCAATAGAAGAAATCTATAAAACAAGTTTTTCATCTCTTTTATTCACAAGTAATTACAACATGACAGTTGAACAAGTATATGCTTTGAACAAAGAACATGAAAAATGTTGTTTATTTACTAGAGAAGTCATTAAAAATATAAAGAAAAAAAAAATACAAATTTACATAGGACTTGTACAAGCAGCAGTCAACAACAAGAGAAGTAAATGCCTCAGTCTTGCTGTGCCTAATAGATGCTAGATTCACGGAATATAGCACTAGTATTTTAGGTAAAGTAGGATCTAGTCTTCACAATTGACCAATTCCCTTTGATTGTTTTCCACATTTCACTTTAAGTATACAAGATCCCCATATCTGGAAAGTTTTGACACTAAATATCAAAACATCATGATATAAAATGTTAGAAGTAAGTCAACACTTATATAAGGATATACATACACGACATAGAGAAGAAAAATAACGAGGAAAAGAGAGAGCGATTTCAACAAACTCTCTGCTGGTTTCCTTCTACTAGGGTTTCCTGTTCTGCTCGGGCTCTACACTTCTACTAGGGTTTACACGTGCTCTTCTGTGAAGTGTCTATGGCATGGGGGATCCCCCGGTGGCCATTGGTGCCGATGGGTGTGCGTTGGTTCCGTTCAATGGCTTGCAAGGAGGGGGTGTTGATACTCTTGTAAGCGATACAAGAGTGGAGGTGGCTATGGATCAGGGTGAGAGGAGAACGTTTGTGCAGGCTCTCCATCGACCTATCCCTCAACCTCAATTTTGGTTACCGTTACGGTAGCCTGAACCGATCCAAGGGGAATTAGGTTTGGCATTCACAGACGTGGAAATGGACCGAGTGGCTGAGGACCTGAAGTATGCTCTTGTACTGAAGTTCTTGTCAACTCGATCGTTGATTGATGTGTTACGGTTAAAGATCATAAGGACGTAGGGCTTCTCTGAGGTTCCGAAGATTAGTTTCATGGACGATCGACATGTACTTCTGCATCTGGCAAATGAGAAGGACTTTCTGCATGCATGGGCGAGGGAGGGCAGGATAGTTGTAGGATGTCAATTTCAGCTTTTCAGCTGGTCCGTGGACTTTAATACAAAGAAGGAACCATCCATAGCACCGCAATGGATTTTTTTGCCTTCCCTGCCATTGCATGTGTACTGGTTAGATTGCTTGCAATTTTGGCAACGAGGTTTGGAAGGTTTCTTGGAACGGATAACGCGACACTATATCGAACCCGTGCAACGGGAGCTAGAATTTGTGTGGAGGTAGACCTCCAAGATGAACCTGTAAGAGGATTTCCAATAGCGGTAGCGCAAAATAACCAGGTGTGGCAGGAAGTGGTGTACGAGAAATGGGGTTTCTTCTCTAAAAAGTGCAATAGGCAAGGACACACAGAAGTGGTGTGTAGAGTGGGAGTAACTGTAAAAGATAAGAGTGAGACACAGAGAAATTCGGGTGTGGCGTGAAAAAAGAAGTTGGTTGTAGAGTGGAAGAAGGTTGGCAGAGAGGTTAGAAGGAAGGAAGAGGAAATGGTTGAGGAGGATGCCGAGACATCGTGCAGGGATCCTGTGAAAGAGGTTCTGGTGAGGGGGATGGAAGGTCAGGATGAGGATAAGCTAAATGAAAGGGGAGAAGAGCGGCCTAGACACCTAGTAGAAAATGAGGATGAGGGGGAGGATATGAGCCATAGTGGAGAAAAGGATGTAGAGTACGAAGTATGGGAGATTTGGGTGGGAGACTTTAATCAAGTAGGCACGTGGGCAAATGAGGAGGTGTTGAGGGATGGGAATAATGGGGTGGTGGTCCATGGTGGGGCTGAAACAGGTTCTGTTAGACTGGGAGGTGGTGTGGAGAGGGATGAACGTGTGTCATGTAATAACCGTTTTGAGATTCTTTCGAAAGAGGAAAACATGGACGAGAAGAACAAAAAAAAGGACTATGGGCCCGACCTTGGGTCACGACAATGTGTTGATGAAATTCAAGGTACGAGTGAAGAGTCTGTGTGAAAGTCTAGAAGGGCTAAGGCCCAGCCAAAGAAACTTAACCTATGATAGACAAAATGCTAGTATGGAATGTGAGGGGATTGGGTTCGTCAAAAAGGAGAGTGAGGAAATTAGTGCGAAAAAATAATGTTACAATTTTAATGGTTTCGGAACCATTCCAAGAAGAGGAAAAATTGAAGAGGTGGGTAGAAATTTTGGGATTTTCATATGTATGTTCTAACATGGACGTAGGTGGTAAGATATGGCTGTGTTGGAAAGAGGAGTTCAGTATAGAGGTAATAGGAAAAAATAACCAGGCCATAACGGCGTTGTTCTCTTATACCAATGG
Organism: Pterocarya stenoptera; assembly: GCA_003123785.1. NCBI lineage: Eukaryota > Viridiplantae > Streptophyta > Magnoliopsida > Fagales > Juglandaceae > Pterocarya > Pterocarya stenoptera. The sequence goes on along the minus strand of QEOT01000019.1, from coordinate 53,232 downwards.
TTCGGTGATGGCCACTTTTGTCTATGCAAAGTGCAATAAGATAGAGCGTAGGGAGCTTTGGGCACACCTTTGCAGTATCTCGTGTGTGGGAGTTCCGTGGGTGGTAGTGGGGGACTTCAACGTGATTCGGTCGAATGAAGAGAGGGTGGGTGGTAACCCAAGGCTGAGGGCTCCTATGGAAGAGTTCAACAACTGCATCAATTCTTGTGGCCTGATTGATTGGAAAATGGAAGGAAAACAATTATCTTGGTGTAATGGGCAACATGGGTTAGCTCGTAACTAGGCAAAACTGAATTGGGTTTTAGTGAACAATGCATTCGTAGCTAAGTATGTTGGTGCAACTGCGTGGTTCTTAAACAGGCGAACATCAGATCATGCTCTGATTCTGATTCAGCTTGTGACGAGTTCCACTCGATATGGGAATGCCCCATTTCGATTCTAGAATATGTGGACATCTCATGATACTTTTTTGAGAACAGTGGAGGAATCGTGGAGGGAGAACATAGGGGTTGAGGGCGAATTTAAGATATTAGCTGGAAAATTTAAGAGATTAAAAGGAATGCTTCGGTTATGGAATAAAATGGTTTTCAGGAGGGTTGAAAACCATATAAAAGAATTAGAGGAGAAGGTGGAATGGTTGGAAGCGAATCTACAAGCTCAATACTCGGTTGATGTGGAGAAGGAGCTCATTTTGGTATGATCTGAACTGGATGGTTGGGTATGTAGAGAAAAGAAGAGACTGTCACAACAGGCAAAGAAAAAATGGGTGAAAGAAGGGGATAAGAATTCCAAGTTTTTTCATGCCGTTATCACCCAGAGAAGAAGGAATTCTTGTGTTAAATCCATGAGACTAACGAATGGGGTGGTGTTGGATTCTTCGGAACGGGTGCATGAGGGGGCGGTAGAATATTTTGAGGAATTTATGACACAAGAGAATAGAGGAGAACTGCCCGATTTAGAGCAGCTTATTCGGCTTGTGTTGAATTCAAATGATATAAGGTGTTTGAATGCAATTCCGTTAGAACAGGAGGTGCGGGAGGCGTTCGCTTCAATCGCGGCGGACAATAGTCCAGGCCCGGATGGATTCGGATCCACTTTCTATCTTGCTTGTTGGAGTATCGTCAAGACGGATGTTATGAGAGCAGTGGTAAAATTTTTTCAAGGAAAGAAAATGCCCCGTGTTTATTCTACATCCTTCATTGTGCTTATACCGAAGGTAATGGAACCTCTCAGTTTTGACAAATTCCGGCCAATAAGCTTGTGTAACGTGATTTATAAGGTTTTTGCGAAATTATTTGTCAATAGACTTGCAAAGCTTTTGGAAAAAATTATTTCACTTGAACAAGGGGCTTTTGTGAAAGGGAGAAGTATATTTCAGAATATATCGCTTACTCAGGAAATGCTATCATATTTACATAAGCGATCGAGGGGTGGAAATGTAATGGTGAAAATAGATATGAGCAAAGCATATGATAGAGTGGAGTGAGATTTTTTTAGGCTTGTCCTAAGAAAGTTTGGCTTCTCGGAAGAGTTCTGCAAGTTGATTTGTAATTGTGTTGAGACACCTTGGTTTTTAGTCAAGATGAACGGTACTTATAAGGGATTCTTTAAATCCAAGAGAGGTCTTAGACAAGGAGATCCATTGTCGTCGTATCTATTCATCATCGTGCAGGAAGTATTGACGCGGCTGATTAATTTTAAGGTGGCGGAAGGAAAGATTGGTTTGTTCGCATATCCAAATAATGCCCCGATTGTCTTGCATCTACTTTACGCTAATGATGTAATGGTTTTTGCAAATGCTTCTAAAGGGTCAATTCGAAATCTGTTGGAGACTATAAAGTTGTATGAGCGGTGGTCAGGTCAGTTGATAAACTATGATAAGTCCGCAATATTTTTCTCCAAGAGATTATCGCAAAGAAGGACTAGGGAGATTTTGCACGTGACAGGATTCTCGAAAAGAAAGGTTTCCTTGTGTTTATCTAGGTGCTTCGATTGTGGATGGTAGGCTAAAATTGATGCATTTTGAACCGTTGGTTGAGAGGGTTGCTAAGAAACTGGAGGGCTGGAAGAACAGACTATTATCGCAAGGGGGAAGGCTGGTGTTGATCCGTCATGTTCTGTCAAGTATGCCAATCCATCTGCTTTCGGTCATTAAAATGCATAAGGCGGTAGTAAAGAGATTACAATCCTTGTTTGCTACCTGTTTTTGGGGTAACACAGGAGATTCGGGTAAAAGGAAGTGGAGAGCTTGGAAGGTTTTATCCTTGCCTGTCGAGGAAAGGGGGATTGGTGTACGAGATATTAGTGAAGTGCAAAAATCCATGTTTATAAGATTGGGATGGCAGTTGATGACTCAAGATACACTCTGGGCAAAGTTCTTTCGGGCAAAGTACTTGAAGAATGGTCATACTGCTCTTATTTTGGAAAGGAGGACAGGCTCTATTTTTTGGAAAAGAATTTTTGAGGAATTACCATGTATACTACAGGAGTCAAGATGGATAGTAAGAGAAGGAAATATATCTCTATGGTATGACAAGTTTATGGGAGAGAGGGCATTATTCAAAGTGGTGGAGAATGTTTAAGAACCATTGGTACAGGTGAGGGAGATGATGAATGATGATGGGTGGGACGTGGTGAGACTACAGAATTTGATTGGGGATGCTTTAGCACAAGAGGTAATGCAAATGGTAGGGAGCTTAAAAGATTGCAAAGATGTGCTGATATGGACTCCTGATAAAAATGGAGTGTTTTCGACTAAATCGGCATGGGAACTTATTAAGAGGAGAGGGCAGAGTTTTGATTGGGCAAAATGGATTTGGAATAAATGGCTCCCATCTAAGGTAGCAGTTTGTGTATGGAAAGCTGCTTTCAACTCATTGGCCGTGGACGTGCAAGTAAAGAAAGTGGGCATCCCTTTGGCATCCTGCTGCAATTGTTGTGAAAATAGGTGTGAGGAGGACCTGGAGCATGTATTGAATAGGGGAGATTTTGCTCAAGAAATGTGGCGGAGGGCATCGGTGGAGATTGGAATAACTTTTGATCCGATGCTAAATTGGCGTTCAAGAGTCCAAGTGTGGTTCAATCGAGCCAATAGGCAGACACAGATGGGAATTGTGATGAGGTTGATCCCACCGATTATTATTTGGAGGATTTGGCGTCCCAGGTGTCTAGCAAGAATGGAAGATATAAATGCTGTGTGAGATTCATTAAATATTGGACCAGAGTAGTGGCAGGCAATGTTAATAGTCTAAGAAGAATATCAGTGAAGGACGCTATTATTCTAAAACGGCTGGAAATTCCTAAGATCGAACTTAAGAGCGTATGATGAAAGTGGTGCGTTGGGCGTTGCCTGAAGCAGGATTTTGTAAATTGAAATTAGATGGGAGTAGCGTGGGGAATCCAGGACCAAGTGGAGGAGGTGGTTTGCTGAGAGATGAGGATGGGAGGCTGGTGTTTGCTTTTTCGAAGACATTTGGGAGCTGCACTAATACGGAGCTAGAGCTAAGGGCGGTTCTAGAAGGGGTAACGTGGTGTAAGCAGATGGGTTTTGTGAAAGTGGATATAGAATGTGACTCTATGGTGGTGGTCTCGTGTATTACATAAAAAATATGTACTGTGTGGTACCTATGGGATTTTTGGGATAGGCTAATGTTGTTGCTAGCTGAGTTTGATTACTCTATAAGGCATTGTTTCAGAGAAGGAAATAGGGTGGCAGACTCTTTAGCTCGTAGAGGTGCGTTAGGGGAAAACAAATTGTATAGAGAAGTGGCACAATTATATAGGGAGGTAAGAGGTCTGTATAGGGTGGATAAAATGGGTCTAGCATCAATTCGTTATTGATAGGTACTGCATGGGAAGGGGTGGAAGTCTGTGTTGGTGGTTGCTTTGTTTACATGGTTTTCCTTCGTCGTTAGTGAGGCGGTATAATAAAGCTTTCTTTTTTTGTGAAAAAAAAAAAAAAAAGTCAACACTTAGCATTAATATATAGGGTATACTACGAGTGCATAAAAGCAAATCTTTAATGATTATGAATTAGTAAAGAGCCCAAAAGATAAAACTCTTCTAATCCAAACAAACAAAAATAATGCAAATATCAAAGTACCAAGATTAGTCATTTGAAAAGACATTAATTTACCTAAAGAATGGTTTTTAAATAATGAAAATGAAGTTTGTAATTTAGATTTTATTAAACAATATCTTGATGGATTTGTTAGGATTAGTTTTAATCAACCAAGACATAAATCACCTTTAAAGATGGAAAAAAGTATAATCAAGTAGGTCAAGTGGTATAGGAACAAGACATGTAGAGTCTGAACTACCAAGAAAAAATAAGAACCTAAAACTAAAAGGAATAAAAACTAAGACTGCGTTTGAATGTTGAACTGAGCTTAGCTGAACTCAATTTTTTTATGAATAGTAATGAGTTAAGTAATGGAGGGAGTTATGTGGGGTCCATCTAAACTGAGTTTAAAGTATATGTAGATGTTAAGATGAGTTTAATACTTTTTATAGAAAGTTGAAAATGGTTGTGGGTTCCACATATAAAGATGTGTTAAGTTAAAAAAGGTTGTGAGTCCTACGTATAAGAAGAATTTGAGTTGAGATGAGTTTAGTAATTTGAGAATTGAGTGTTTAGATGTTAGACTCAGTTTAAAATTAGACTGAGCTCAGCTGAGTCTTGCAACCAAACGCAGCCTAAGTCTCACATAAGTACTCCATGTTATACAGCCAATTTTGAAAACATGGAAGAACATGAACAAAACTTTCCAACACAAACAGATTTGGAAGAACCTATAAATCTCCAACTCCTAAATTTAAGATAAACATGAAAAAACTTAATGGTAGCTTCTTATCTAAAGAAACTACACAGAAAAAATAACAATAAAGAAAAACGCATACTTTGGAACAGAATTAAAAAATTCTTAGTAGCTGGAAAAAAACTCATGATAAAAATTTAGATGAAAATTGTTATATATATATATAAACTTATCATTCCGAAGTAAAAAAAAAAAAAATGGATCAAGGAAGTTAAAATTGTCACAGAATCTAGTCATCCCCTGTTAGAAACCATAATCCTAGTGTTGAGGACACTTTGCCTTGATTTAAAGCTTGACATATGTGACATTATTTTGTATCTACTTTCCATTCTTTGCATTCAATATTAATTGTAATTAATATGTAATTATTTCATGCAATATGTAAATCACTATAAATGGAAAATACTCACCACTTCAAACGTGTGGTGGTTTCATCAAATCTTCTCATGGTATCACGAGCCCAACTAGATTAGCATCCTTAATTTGATCCCTTCATCCTCCATCCCAATGGCTGCCGAAACTTTCCCCACCCTTCTCCCTTTCAACACCTTAATTCACATGGTCAACATCAAACTTTCTTCCACCAACTATCTCTTATGGAAAAGCCAACTTCTTCCCCTTCTTGAGAGCCAAGATTTATTAGGCTATGTAGATGGAACCATTGTGCCGCCTCCTAGGTTTGAACCTACCAACTCTCACGCGTCAAATGGCAAACACTTGGCGTGGAAAGCTGCTGACCAACGCCTCCTCAGCCTCTTACTTTCCTCTCTCACAGAGGAGGCCATGGCAGAGATTGTTGGCCTCTCCACCACACGTGACGTCTGGCTCACTCTGGAGAACACCTTCAGCCACCGATCAAAGTCCCGTGAGATCCGTCTCAAAGATGATCTTCAATTGATGAAGTGCAGTAACAGACTTGTTGTCGCCTACGCCCGAGCTTTCAAGGCCTTCTGTGATCAACTCCATGCGATTGGTCGACCTGTTGATGGCACCGACAAGGTGCACTAGTTCCTCCATGGTCTAGGCACCGACTTCTCCAACTTTTCCACCTCAAAAATGGCGCTTTTCTCCTTTCCCTTGTTTTGCATATTTAGTCTCCAAAGTTGAAAGCTTTGAGCTCTTCTAGAAGTCTCTTGAGACCACTGACCCTCCAACCGCAACGTTCACTGCCCCAAACCTTGGTCGTGAGAGGTCAAACCAACGTAGCTCTTTCCGCAACTCCCATGGCCGAACCAGTGGCCATGGCCATAACTCAACAAATTGAGGCCGAAACCACTCTGACCAAGGGTGCTGCCCTTCTTGCTGTCAAATTTGCAGCCAAGATGGCCACTATGCAGATCGATGCAACTAGAGGTATGCACGCAACTATTCTAGCGATTCTAGTGCACACCTTGTTGAAGCTTTCACGGGCTCATGCTCTCCAAATCCGAGGCCTCTAATTGATTCTTGGACATTGGGGCTTCGGCCCATATGTCCAATGACCCATCCACTTTGGATCAGTCCACTCAATACACAGGTAAGGACTCAATAATTGTAGGGAATGGTGCCTCTTTACTCATTACACATACTGGTATCTCCTCTCCTGTCCTGAATATTCATTTATTAGATGTCTTGGTTATTCATCACCTTACCAAAAATCTTATTTCCATTAGTAAGTTAATGTTTGATTTTCTTTTATCCGTTACCTTTACTAATAATATGTTCACTGTTCAGAATCGTCAAATTGGTAGGGTGGTGGCAATCGGTAAGAGAGATAGATGCTTATATGTGCTGGAACGCGGAAACTCTGATTTTATTTCTATCA
>QEOT01000019.1:16570-38449 GCA_003123785.1 Pterocarya stenoptera | reverse complement strand
AAAAAAAAAAAAAAAAAAGGAAAAAATAACACTTTGAAGTTTATTTGAGAAGTTTCTATTTCAAGAAATGAGAGCTTAATCCTATGAAGGGCGGATCTTATATGCTTATCTGTTTTAGAATTATAAACATCTGTAATTGCATTTATTTGATTATAAACATCTTAATTGCAGTTTTGCACCCTTTAATTAAGATTTGTTAAATCTTAATTAAAGGGTGCAAGACTGCAAATACAGCTTTATTGTCATTAAAGACTAGAAGGTTGTATAGATAGGTATTTCACATGTATACGTCCTGTGCACTTGGGCATTGCCTATTACTATGAATAAAACTTCTTGATTACTTATAAAAAAAAAAGGCTAGAAGGTTGTCAAGCTTTCTTATCTCGGCTGTACATAGGACCACATCACATATCATTTCTTCTTTCAAAGGTGGAGAGATGTTATGTTCTTATTTATTTTTGTGAGTTTGATTTATCTGAGAAGTGGATGTCCCATCAAAATGCCACCTTCTGCTCCTCCCTCTGTAACATTGGCTTGCTTGATGATTTGAAATAAGTGTTGAAAAGGCAACGTCTTATGCAGAGTTTTTTAAGAGGAAAGGCTTAAGCCTTGAGGTTATCACCCATTGGATATTTAAATTCCACATCTTAATATTTGTGAAATATAGACAATCATTAGAATACAGTTCCAAAATTACTAATATCTAACAAGCATAAATCCATATACACCAAAACAACAATGACTTCATGCTATATAGTGACTAACAACTGCTAGTAACCAATATAAAGCCCAAGGGATTTGGGGTTATCAAGTAAGGAGTAATTGCCGAGCAAAAGCATACTAACTTACTACTAGCTTCTAATGGATGACATATTAAACTGTTGACTTTGAGCCCATGGTGGAAGAAAAAAAGGAGATCTTCGCATTGGATTCTGGAACAATCCCAGAACAGTGAACTGTAGATTTTGAGGTGACAGCGATACAAGTTTTCAATTGTTGAAGAATGATTGAAGTGGCGGTGGATGGGAGATTCTTGTTGGGATTTTTGGTGGGAGATGAGTCTCAGGGTAGCATAAAAGTCTCACACCTTTTTGCAGTCGACACTTTAATTGTTAGCGAGACCAATTAGGATCATCTTCATTCTTTGAGAGTCTTTTTGCTATGTTTTGAAGCTATTTCTGGTCTTAGAACTAACTTATCTAAGTCTGAAATTGTTCTAGTGAGCTCTGTTATGAATATTTTAGATTCAGCTAATATCTTGGGGGTGCGAGGTATCTTCTTTACCTATGAGATATCTTGGTCTTCCTTCTTCCTTTTGGCGCTCCACACAAATCTTTAATGATTTGGGATGGTGTGATTGAGAAGATTGAGAGGAGGTTAGCTGGTTGGAAAAAGCTATATTTGTCTAAAGGGAGAAGAATTATTTTGATAAGGTGTACGTTGTCTAATCTTCCTACGTCTTTTCTTTCCCTTTTCCCTTTGCTTGCAAGGGTGGCAAATATAATTGAGATGATCTTTTGGAATTTTCTCTGGGGAGAATGAGGAGGAAAGAAAGTTTCATTTGGTTAGTTGGAATAAGGTTTGTTCACTGGTTTCTTGTGGAGGATTGGGGGTGTGAAAGTTGAGGCTCTTTAACAAAGCTCCCATTGGGAAATGCCTTTGGAGGTATCATCTTGAGAGGGATGCGTTATGGAGAAATATTGTTGATGTTAAATGTGGTAGGTGGGTGAGTTGGTGTTCTAACGAAGTAAGATGAGCGTATGGGGTGGGTTTGTAGAAGTCTATCTAGATGGGTTGGGGGAAATTTGTCAATCATTTTAAATATAAGGTGGGGGGGGGGGGGATGGGATAGGGATTAACTTTTGGCATGATATTTGGTGTGGGGATTCAGCTATAAAGAATGTTAATCCCTCCCTTTTTAGGATTGCTAGAGATCAAGACGCTGTGGTGGCTGATTCCTGAACTTTTTTAAATAATAATTTTCAGGAGTGTCAATTTTATTAGAGATGTGCATGATTGGGAAGTCCATGTAGTCTCTGATTTTTTGGGAAGATTATATGAGATGAAGATTGTTTAGGGAAGGGAGGATAGTCGCAGTGGATTCATGCTGGAAACTCCAGATTTTCGGTTAGCTCATTTTATAAGGTGTTCACCTGTCATTGTGTCAATAAATATCCCTGGAAATGCATTTGGAGATCAAAGGTGCCTAGTAAGGTGGCATTTTTCTATTGGTTGGTGTTTTTTGGAAAAATTTTGAGCACGGATAATTTGAGTAAGTGTGGATTATTTGTCACGGAGTGGTGCTTCATGTGTAAGAAAGATGGTGAATCTGTTGACCATCTATTTCTTCATTGCGAGGTGGCTAAGGCTACGTTTGGATGTTGAGATGAGTTGAGTTTAGTTGAGTTGTGAATAATAGTATTTTGTATGTCCCATTGAGATGAGTTTAACTTTTTTAGGTTGAGATGGGTATGAATTTTTAGGTTGAAATGTATGAAGTAGGTTGAGATGAGTTTAATTTTTTTTATGGGAAGTTGAAAAAGTAGTAGGTCTCATCAATGATTGGTTTGAGATGAGTTGAGTTTGGTTCAACAACCAAACACAACCTAAGACTTTGTGGGATGAGATTTTTGGTAGGATGGGTATTGCTTGGGTGATGCCTAAGCAAGTGGTTGATCTTTTTGCATGTTGGCACGGTTTTAAGGGGAGACACCATGTTGTTGCCATATGGAAGATGATCCCTTCGTGTTTGATGTGGTGCTTATGGTTGGAAAGAAATGGGCGGTGCTTTGAAGATAGAGAATGCTTAATGGGAGAACTTAGGGAGTTTTTCTTTAGTACTTTGTGTTTTTGGGCTAAGGCTTTTGTAATGAATGGAGATAATCTTCATGATTTCCTTTTAGGCCCCGTTTGGATTTGAAAATTGTTTCATTTCATTTTATCTCATCATTACAACTTTTTTAAATTCCCACACAAAATATAATAAACAATTCAACTTTTTCAAATCCCAAAACAATAATAATATTAAAAAATAATATTCTAACAATATTTTTTTCGACTTTCATCTTTTATTTAAAACCATCTTATCTCATCTCTAAATCCAAACCAGCCCTTAGCCTTTTCTAGTTTCTAGCTTGTATTTAAGTGTTTTCTCTTGTATACTTCTTGTGTACTTGGGCTATGCCTATTTATTTGGTAATAAAATTCTCTTATCACTTATAAAAAAAAATTTAGTTCCTAGTGGTTGCTAGTTGTTTTCCTTGTATACTTTCTGTGTATTTAGGCTATGCCAATTGTTTTTTTTTTTTTTTGATAAGTAATAAATTTTATTCAAAGAAATAGGCATAAGCCCAAGTACACAGGATGTATACAAAGGAAATACCTACAACTTTCAGAACCAAAAAAGAAAACTATCACCATAAAGCTAAAACAGATTCAGAAAGTTATCCATCATTACAAAAGCTTTAGCCCAAGAACTCAAAGTATTCAAGAAAAAAACTCTAAGATCTCCCAAAGAACGTTCTCTATCTTCAAAGCATCTCCCATTTTTTTCAAGCCAAATGCACCACATAAGACAAGGAGGAATCATTTTCTAAACACTCATCGCCTTCTTATAGCCCTTCACCCCCTTCCATCCTACCAATAAATCCACCACTTCCCTGGGCATTACCCAATGTAATCCTATCCAACTCAAAACCTCATTCCATAAGAATCTTGACACTTCGCAATGAAGGAAAATGTGATTAGCAGATTCTCCATCCCTTTTGCACAAAACACACCAATCCGCAATAAACAAACCTCTCCTTCTAAGGTTTTCAGTAGTCAATACTTTGCCCAAAGAAACCACCCAACAAAAAAAAGCAACCTTAGAAGGGACTTTCACTTTCCAAATACTTTTCCATGGGAATGCACAACTATCATGACTTAGTAAAATTCTGTAATAAGATGAAACTGAAAACACTGCATTTCCAGCAGGACTCCACATCATAGAATCCTCTCTATCTCGGACCAGATTTGAGCTGTAAAGTTTAACCAACAAAGCCTTAACTTCATCCACTTCCCAGTCATTAACATCCCTTTTAAAAATAATATTCCATTCAACCTTATTATTAATACTGCAATACAAATCACAAACAGTTGCACTTTGATCCCTTGCAATTCTGAAAAGGGCAGGAAATTCCAGCTTAAGAGCAGTATCCCCACACCACAGATCATGCCAAAAGCGTATCGTCTTTCTATTTCCCATCTTCAATCTGATGTTATTAGAGAATGAATCCCAACCTTTTCTAATAAATTTCCACAAACTAACCCCATAAGCTCCACTAGAAACTTTAGAACACCAACCTCCCCACGAACTTCCATATTTCACATCTATTACACTTTTCCATAGAGCTTTACTTTCCAATTGATATCTCCAAAGCCATTTCCCAAGTAAAGCACTATTAAAAACTCTTAAATCTTTAATCCCCAAACCACCTCGATCCAACGGTTGACAAACCTTCTTCCAACCAACCAAATGATACTTCTTTTCCTCACCTATTCCTCCCCATAAGAAGTTTCGAAATAAACTCCCAATTCTCCATTCAACTCTTTCTGGAAGAGGAAAAAGAGAAAAGAAATAGGTAGGCAGATTAGACAGGGTACTTTTTATAAGAGTGAGTCTACCCCCCTTAGACAAGAAAATCCTCTTCCATCTAGCTAACCTCCTTTCAATCTTTTCAAGCACCCCATCCCATATGTTTACAGCTTTAAAAGAAGCACCCAAAGGAAGTCCAAGATACCTCATAGGCAATGAAGAGATTCTGCACCCCAGTAAGTTTGCCAAATCTGATAAATTCTGAACATCCCCCACAAGAACAATTTCAGACTTCGATAAATTTACTCTTAACCCCGAAGCAGCTTCAGAACACAGCAAAAGTGCTCTTAAAGCACGTATGTTATCCGAATCAGGCTCACTAAAAAGCAGGGTATCATTAGTAAATAACAAATGAGAAATCTTTAAGGTATTCCTTATCTCATTAGCCACCACAAAACTGGACAGAAAATTAGCCTCCTCAACCTTTTCAATCATTCTACTCATGGCATCCATAATCATAACAAAAGGAAATGGGGACAAAGGATCACCTTGCCTCAAGCCGCGAGAACTACAAAAGAAACCAGCCGGTTCTCCATTCACCAATATAGAAAATTTTGAAGTCTTTACACAATGCTTTATCCACAGTCGCCATTTAACACCGAATCCATATCTCCTCAATATATAATCAAGAAAATCCCAACTTACATGGTCGTAGGCTTTTTCCAATTGTTGTTTCAATAGAATTATATTCTTACTTGTAAAAAAAATCTTTAACAATTTCATTGGGTAGAATAAAAGAGAAATTAGGAATAATAATGATAATAATAATAAAAGAATCTAGCTGGTGCATGGTGGAGTGATATAAAGGTTTAATGTTAGTGAAGCTTTGCTGGAAAAAGGCACCCTTTAATGTGCAAAAATTCCATGTTAATTTCTTGCCCTCTTTTTTTGTCAGTTTTGGTTTTTTTTAGTGCACTTAGTGCTTGAAAGGTCAACTAGTTACCACTTTTGGTGCTTTCTAGAAGCTAATTTCTATGTAAATGATGTCACCACCAATTATTTTAGCAAAGGAATGGTTTCGGTTGTCTTGGATTTACTTCATTCAAACAAGTGCAAGATGGTGTGGTTGAAGTGACAGCTTGTCTGGTAAGGTTTAGACCTTGGAAGACTTCTGTCACTTTCCTTGAACCCTGGCCTGTAATATTTTCACCACATGTTCTTTGTCTATATAAACAATATTAGATCCTGTGAATGTTCTGCTGGCAGGGGATGTGTACGGAATAGTTCATCATATTCCTTTTTTCTGTACTCTGTTTGAGTTTAACTGGTCTGTAGAGGGTATAATTTCTTCTTATGGTTCTAAAGTTTACATTTAATCTGAAAATATCTGGGGAGGTGGCTTTTAGTATTTCTTAAAGCAGTGATTGTAGATTATTGATGAAACAAATTTTTTTATCCATTTCCTATACCCTCATTTTGGCTATCTTTCATACTGTTTTTTTCTCTCCTCAAATTGATCTCGTGCACCCAGCAGATTTTGAGCTTGTGAGCTCCCCCCCCCCCCCATAGTTATGGGAGGTGGAACTGCTGTTTGGTCTAAAGGTCTTAGACGCTCTGTTACATGTTGCTCTCATAACCTTAAGCTTACATCTCAATAATTATCAATTATTGAGTTTATCTTGAATAATTATGGTCCAGACTTTGTAACTGGAATTTCAATATCCTTTTCAGAATGTGTAGGGCGCTAATGCCTGGAGATGGAGAAAGCATGAATGATGTGGCCGTATGGGAGATGCTACCTGTAAGTCCACTGAATCAGTTTCTTAGCTGTTCACGAGTTTCCATATATTGCTATTCATAATAACAGATTCATGTGACAATCGTAATTACTTTGATGTATTTTTTTTTTTTTTTAATTTATATGTATTTTAGTGAAGAGAATGTTAATGTACTTAATGACAAACATGATGACCAAAGAATGCTACGAGGTTTTAAAACCTTGAGAACTTATGATGTGTCTTCATGATAGAAGTTTTCAAATGAAATCTATGTTGCATTGTAGATGTTATTGATGAATATGAGGGGAGAAAAGCTTTTTTCTTTTGGTTAAATAAAATCTTCTACCCTAAACTTCGGGGTGTTTTTGCAGTTTGCACCCTAAATTACTAAAATTCTTGCATCCTCAAACTACTTGGAATTGAAAAATAACACCCTATGTCCAAATTTGATCATTAATATGGTGAAAGTAGACAATGTGACAGTTGACACTATCTTAACCATTGGTTCTTATGGAGGTTGCTAGTTGAGAGTCGGCAGTAGTTGGATGATGTAATGTATTAGTTTGGCAGTTTACAATGCAAAGTAAAACACCTGATAGTTTAGAAGTGAAAAATGTATCCCTTTTTTTTTGTTTGGTGGGGAGGGTTTAATTTGGTATCTGATCAAATGGGTGTGAATGAACTGAATTGACTTTGGCAATGGGAAGAAATAAATGATAGACCAGTGGTTTTATTTGAAGCATTTTGTATTGAGACAATTCTTTTGAGTTTATTCTTAATTTCTGTATTCCTTTTTGCTTCAAGCAAGATAGGGCCTTTGTGCTTTTGTTCATTTTTTAGCTGTCCAATACTGGCTAACATTTGCTTGTCTCCAATAATTCTGTTTCATAGGAATTTTGTTAGCAAAATGCAGGATTACCCAAAATCTGGGACATTTTGAGTTTTGATATAAATGGTTGGTTAAATTTTGGATGTGCACCTGTCAAAATGATTTAGGTTACATCCTATCTGGTCTGCTTGCTTTTCACATGCTTTATAATAGGCACATGTCTGTATAGCTTCAACATCCAAGCATCGCAATCTCAAACTTGGGCATTTTTGCTAGTTTGTGATATAGACTATTGATTTAATATTGGCTGTGAATCTGTTAAGGATTTCTGATAACAATCCTGGTTTCATCCTCCGTATATTCTATTTTAAAATATTATTTTTATTGAAAATGAAGAGTGGAAAGGACTAAATGATCTGCAAATGTATTGCTTTTAGCACTTTTGGGTTGCAATATCCATGGTCTTCTTTGCTGCTGCTACAGTCCTCACACTCCTAAAGCTATGCGGTAATATCTCTTACTCACCATAAATCTCAAGCATAGCTACAGTAAAATGCACCACGCTCTCCTAAACTTTATGTTTCAAGTCTCATGGGTATTATTATTATTGCGGTATCATTTATCAGACAGCTCCATTTTTTGTCATCCTCAATTTACTTTGTATTTTCCTTCCTTTGGAATTATTTTCTTGCAGTATAAGATCTATTTGTATTGGAGAGAGGTAATATTGTTAGATTGACAAGATACTCTTTTTGATTGGATATTGTGTGCTAACTAGAATATGACATGTAAAAAAATGCAATATGACTTCTTAGGGAAAGGTAAGGCTGGTGAATGAAACACTACTCAGTAAAATGAATAAAAGCACATAGTATACAACCTTCTCGCCAGAAGGGGAAAAAGAAGGCTTGACTGTTTGTTGTCTTCTCTGATTCGTTTTACGGACACAACCATATCATATGAGTTTCCTATACCTGTGTAATTGAAAACATCTTGGTTGGAAACAACAAAGTTTTGTAACTTGGTTCGGGCCTTTAAACATTTCTTCTAAAACTGACATTTCATTGTTTATAATGTAGTGATGCTTCATTCCAAAACTGGATTTTCTTGTGTGGATGCTTGTGAGGTTCACATCTTTCCATCAAAACATTGTTCTAAACCTTCAAGTTTCAAGCATGTGAATGAATGAATCCAATATTTCTTTCTTCCATCAGTTGAATGGCTTATCATCAGATGGAGACAAATGGACAATTGCATTATGGATTGACTGATAGAGAACTTTAGGAATACCATGTTCCATTTGCACTGAATCTCTGTTTAAGGCATTATTGTTGCATGTTCTAATTGCCTTGATATGTGTGCGTGCTTTTTCCTTGTGTTTGTAATTACCCTTCTGTACTGTCTTTATTTATATACCTAATAAACTGTTTCCCTATGTTTGGATGCCGTGTTGTGTGCTTGTATCCTTGTTCAGAATAATGGGTTACATGCTGTTGTTTTCACATTCTTGGATTGCTTCCTGCTCTTTGTCCAATAATCTATGGTAATAATCTGTCTGTATAACGCTTGTCAAAAAAAAAATAACGAAGAAAATTTACTGTTCATACTAAGCAATTGGTCCATTGTACTCATGCACACATGATGTAGCAGGTGATGTACGTGCTCTTGGCTGGTGGGACTTGTTTATAAATTTTGGGTATGTACTGTAATGTCATTTGCAGTCTTTAGTGTTTACTGTTAGCATTGTTGCTTGGGACATTGACATACTAATATTATTTCTTTTCTCCTAGGTTTTGAATGGCAAAAAGTTCTGATTTTTTTTTTTAAACTACAGTATTGCAGAGTGCTTTGCCTGTCTTGTTTGTACAAAGTGGTCTAATCCGATGATTCATAGAAACTCTCACACAAGGGAAGCAAGCTCAACTTCTGCAACTATTAGATATCTTGGCTGGCACAGTAGTTTAGTAGTTTCTCCAGAGGACGACCAGCAGGAGGATAGAATATGTGGTCTTCAGGACATTGGTGGCCATATCATGAAAATACCAGTGATTGCTTTTCAAATCCTCCTTTTTATGCACTTGCAGGTGTGTATTTTTAAGTTTTGGTAGTGACTATTCTTTGGAATCTTTTATTGATGGGCCTATAATGGTTTCTGATTTCAGGGAACACCTCCTAATGCTAAGCACATTCCACTGCCAGCTCTCTTCTCTCCTATTTTCCTACTGCAAGGTGTAGGTTTACTCATTGCTGCCTCTAGGTTGGTAGAGAAAATTATACTTTTACTTCGTAGTGGAGCTGGAACAGGATTATATTTCAGTTTTTCTGCAAGAGTTCATGACTTCTTGGGGTTCTTGCACAATGGTTCGAGGTAAGGACTTCTTCTGCCTCCCAAGCAAAATCTTGAATAGGCAAGACTGTGAACTTACTGAATCAATAATACAAGCATTGACTAAACTATGGACTAATTCTTAGTCTGAAAATTCTTCAACAGGCTACTGGGTTGGTGGTCAATTGATGAAGACAGTCAAGAAGAACAAGCCCAGCTTTTCCAGCAAGGAGCTTCTGGGTTAGTATTGTTTTACTTATGCTATAATATTTGTAAGTTCACTATGTGTGCTAGTTTAATACGTGTGCTTTAATTGCTGATGCAATACATATGTGATTTGAGTGAGGAAAAATATAGAATAGAAACTTAATAATAGATGCAAAATCAGTGCAATCAGAAATAAAAAGATGCATAAATTTGCTGGTGCATGACTCCAGAATGCGAACATATTGCAGCAAACAATTGACTCTTTCCTTTATGTATGAAGATTTATTTAATAGAAAATGCTTACTTTTGGTGCAATGGGTGAAAAGCTGGTTTTCTTTATTCTAGTTTTATTCAATATTAGGAGTTTGGAGTAATTGTGTAAATTTTGGACTTTCGGGTATGTGCTAAAGTTTGAGTGCGTTCAGTTGTAATTTGATTTAATACTCTGATCAAAAGAAGAAAAAAAAAACTGGTTTAATATATTGTTGTGTTTTTTTCTCTTACATTTATCGATTTAAAATTTCTTTTGTTCAAGTTTAGTGGTCAAAGCTTCTAAATTTGAAGTCTTGCTAGAAGTCCGTCTTATTAAAAGTTTAAGTTTTATTATTACAGGTAAAAAAATAAAAGTAAAAATAAAAATAACAGTTCAAGTTTCATTAGGAGTTGAAGGGATTGTTTGGAAAAAAATTTCATCTCAAAATTCTCATCTCATCCCATCTCATTCCCAAACATCACTCAAACACAAATAGTTTCAAATAAATCATTACAAAATTTTCAAACTAATCATTACAACTTTTCCAAACTTTCAAACAAAAAATAAAAAACAATTCAACCTTTTCAAATCTCTAAACAGAAATAATATTAAAAAATTATATTCTAACAATATTTTAACTTTATAATATTTTTTATTCAATTTTTTTCTCATTTTCCAAAACCTCATAAAACATTAACATAAACTATCTCACTACTATTCACAAGCTATTTTATTATTATTCACAAAATTCTCATCTCATCTCACTTTCCAAGCTTGTCCGAAGTCTTATTAGAGTCTGAATCTTATTTGGGCTAGCTCATAAATATCGATGTAATGGATTCAGTTCACTAACGAGAGATCAGTTTCATTAAAGTTTTGCCGCAATTATGCTTGAGATTTATAACCCCCAAGGATTGTCTTAAGTTGTGAGAACCTTGGTCTTGGTGGTATGTTCCCTCTAAGTCTAAGATTTGAACCACAATTTCTAGGAGCTATCGGATTGGGAGAATATCTCCTTGAATTACCCTAGGTGCACTTGCTGGAAACTCCTTGCCGAGGGCCTATGCACCATCGGGGATTAGTCGAGACCTTATTCCGGACAGCTGGTGCCAATCAAAAAGATTATCCTTGAGATTTATGATTTAATACTTCTCCAAGTTGTATTGCTGAGATAACCCTAAATGTAATACTTAGAAAAACTGGCTGGAATGCCTAGATCTATCCTTCTCCTCTTATTCTTTTTCTCCAATTTTCAGCAGTTCATCTAGTCTTCAGACTATACGATCTAATGTTGATTTTGTAGGGTTGGAACATAAAAGCTCATTTGATAAAAACCCTATCAACGCCCACCTCTCATTAGCCTCCAAAATCTGAAAAAAAAGACCTGCTGCTACAGTTCCTAATTTGCTCATAAAAGCCGGGGACAATTTTCACCTCCAGGCCAAATTTCTTCTCTTACCCTATTTGAAAACCTGAACACCCTAATATTTTCTACCAATAGAATCCTACAGCCTTATTTTGTTTCCAGCCCACTGAAGCAGTTCGAAATTCAAGTCTTTTTTCTATTGGTAAGATAAGGATTTTTTGTTGTGAAAGAGGATGTTACCCTGGTGCTCAGGAAGTACATGAATCCACTTAATAATCATAGGATGGGATACATGATGGGATCATCTTGTACAAAGGTGCTTGCTGATGGTTTCCAAACTGCCTTTTCCTAAGTCTTAGAAGCTACACCACCAGGAAAGACCCAACCAATCCCAAAGAGATCAAAGATCATATTTATAGGATCCTAATTACCTGTGTAAAAGAAGGTGATCATGTCCATTGTTTCCCCACTTTTCCCATATATGCAACAACAGTTAACCACTATAATGCTCAATTTTCTCAAGTTGTCCAAGATAAGTGTCCCTAATGCCGTTTTCGACATGAAGAAAGCCACTTTGACAAGAGCCTTATTTCTCCAAATAAGCTTCCAAGGGTAAGGGTGTGATACCCCATTCTGATAAGTGATAATGGTAAGTGGTGTATGAGATCTCAGATTGCTTGAGAATGAGAAGTTCTTGCTCTTTATAATGTTCCAGTGAGACTCCAATTGTATCATTGACTAGTCTTTTTGGAGTATAGGCTATGTGGCTTGGGCCGTCAATTGGGGCGTTACAAAATGGTATCAGACCCTACCCCAATTAGAAATATGGGATTGGAGTCGTGCCACCTACAACGGACTGGCCCGACTAGGACTTCGAGAATATAAAGAGGAAGAGATTGTGACAATCCATTCTGATAAGTGATAAAGGTAGGTGGTAGGGCTATAATCGAGCCGAGCTAAGCTGGTCTTTGGCTTGCTGAGCTTGTCTTGATTCAAAATACTCAAGCTTGGGCTTGAGTTTGAGCCTGAGCCTGAGCTCGAGATTTTTATTTATTCTTTGTTTGAGCTTGACTCGGTAAGCTAAATTCCCAACCCGAGCTCGAGCTCGAGCTAGTCCCAAAAATGAGCTCAAGTTGAGCCGAATTGTTTATTTTTTTAATTTTTGAATAAGATTTAATAATTAATAAATTAGATAGATAAAAATAAAAAATCTAATATTGAGTTTGTACAGCTAACAATTTGAACCTCTATTGAATTATAAGATTTTAAAAACAATACCTAACTAGTTGATATTTATCCATAATAACAATATATTATATGTCTACAGAAATTATTAATACACATAATATTATAGTATATATTTATTTCATATATGGTTTCCACGTACTAGTATATGAAATTATTAAATCTTATCGATTAATTATTGTACAAATTATAAAATATAGCTATGAAGTATATTCAATATATAGACATAAGTAATTAGGTTACATATCATATATTTAATTATAAAAGTGCTATGGGCCTTAACGAGCCTTAGCCGAGTTTAGTTTTGTCGGGTATATGTCATTTACTAATTGAGCGGGTATTTACTTTCACGGGCGGATTTTTTTTTTTCACGAGTCGAGTTTGATTCGAGTTTAACCGGACGATTACTGAGCAGGCTATCGAACATACTAGTTAATTTATAGCTCAATAGGTGTTGTATGAGATTCCACATTGCTTAGGAAGGAGAAATTATTCCTCTTTAAAATATTCCAATGGGGCTCTAATTGTATCATTGACTAGTTCTTTTGGAGTATTGGCCATGTGGCTTGAGCCTTCTTTTGGGACATTACAAAGGGGCCTTGAAATGATCACATAGAATGTTGTGGTATGATTTCGCTTCAAACATGCCTCTCCTAGCTGGGGTCCAAATCATTTTATCATCTCCATTTCTTCCCACCATGCAACATTTCACTTCGTATCCGATTCCATATGCTGCTCTCCTACTGGAAATTTGGGTAATTTGATCTTTTTCCCTTCATCGGCTTTAGCGAAAGTATAATTAGTTATTCGGTTCTATGTAAATTAGTTTTTCTAATGGCATGTGCCAAATTCCACTTTATTTTTTATTTAAATAACATGTTTGATCATTATTCTCATGGCCTTTCTATTTTAGTTTTTGATATTCTCAGCTGCTTGCCCTTTATGTTCCTATATTTTACGTTGGCCATAAATAATGAGGCATGCTTATGCTGTCCATGTCCTACAAAATTCTTATAGATTGGCTACTCTTTTTTTTTTGTATGGGAAAATTCATTACATTCTAATTAAAAGAGAAATACACAAGGAGGAATTGGAGTTCCCCAACAATCATCCCAAAACAAGAGATACACTGCATAAAATACATACATTTTGGGAAATGGTACTAGGTAATTGCTCCGGCCCGATAATTGATTGTTGTGCACAAACTCTCAGTAAGGAGTTTTCTACAAGTGCACCTTGAGTAATTCAGGAGGAAATTCCCTAGTCCAATGGCCTCTAGAAGTTGTTTGTACCCAAGGGTTCAAACTTTAGATCTGGACTCTGGAGGGAACATACCACCCAGACCAAGCCACTTGCCACTTGAGCCAACCCTTAGGGCTTGATGCTTTGAATCATATTGCAAGAAGGTCCTTAAATATAGAGATTGGTTACTTGAAGATTGTAGCGTAGTTATAAGATGTATATTTTTTTGAGTGAAGAAAAAAACGTCACTTAGCAATGTCCGTGTCAGTTTTGTGATTGTCTACTCCCTATCTGTTGCACATTCTTCACAATATTATCTCATGCAAATTTTAATTTCAATGGTAAATGTGAATTAGGAATTCTCAGTTATTGATTTTGGTAACTTGATAGAAAAGATAATGTAAATTATTACACACATATATGAAGGCCAAGTTTGAAAATCGACTGTCCCTGTTTTATGTATCATGGGATCATGCGTGCCTAGAACTTAAACCACAGCTTGAAAGTGCATATTTCCCTTCTGCATATGGTGTTTTAGGCTTTAGCTGTGCATCATATATTTCCTTTCCATACAAAAGCTCATCAAAGGGCTTTTACATACTGCGATTGTGCTGATCTTTGTATGTTGATTGCATACCACCCAGGTACGATACTTTCTGTGGTTATCCACCCGAGATTGTGAAGAAAATGCCTAAAAAGGATCTTGCAGAAGAGGTGATCATAATTCTCTTAGCATATCTTTGATGTTTCTTTTGGCTAGAATAATTCTCTCTCCTATATGCATATATAGATGCGTTTTTATATTCAATTTCCCCATTATTGATTTAGCTTTTGCTTTACTTTTTTCTGTTTACCGAACATCTTCAAATTCCAAAATTATAAATAAATAAGTACTGTTTTAACTTGTGTTGTATTTATGGTTCATCTCAGGTTTGGAGACTGCAAGCAGCTTTAGGTGAGCAGGCAGAAATCACAAAATACAGCCAACAGGAGTTTGAAAGACTTCAAAATGTATATTTCTCATCTGTACCTACTAGTTTATACGACAATGTGAATATGTAATGCAAACTTGTGAAATTGTTAAATCATTCATCCAGAAACCATTGTTTTGTGACTAGTTTGACGTTTTCTGTTCTTGGAGAACTTATATTATCTCACGAGGTTAGTTTTTGTAGGAGGTAACTGAGGTTGTATGGTTTAAACTTGGTTAGAATAACAAGTAAAACGTTTTTGTTATCTATGGTTTCAGTTTTAGCCAATTATAAATCTTGGAATAATATGTGCATCAACATTTGTTAATAAGCATTGTCGCCATTGATTTCTGATATTTATCTGTAGGGCCTTCGTTTATTAAAAAATTGCTCCCATAAGTTTAGAATGTGGGTGTTGAATTAAGAATGTGCATAATTTTCAGTTTAGTCCATGGCGAAAGTTTTGAGCATGCAATTGAATAATGATTAGTCAATTCTATTTTGTGGAAATCTGGGTATTGCCTTGTGGCCAATCCTTATTCGTAGCTTCCCATCTAGATATTTTCGTTCTAGTTTGTTTGGGGTCCTGTTCTTTCCCAAATTCATCTTGTTATAAAGGTGACTTCATCTTTATGTTGTCTGGATGTGCTGGTCAGGAGAAAGTTCTATGCAGGGTTTGCTTCGAGGGAGAGATTAGCGTCGTCCTGCTTCCATGTAGGCACCGTATCCTTTGCAGGTAGCTGTCTTGCTCAGAATTTTTTAACATGAAAAGCTCATGAAGCTCAATATTTTTTTTTTCTTGTCTTTTTTAGTCTGGTTTTATGATCATTGATTTTCCAATGTATTGCAGTGCCTGTTGTGGGAAGTGCAAAAGTTGCCCAATTTGCCGTGTCTCTGTCGAGGAGCGGTTACCTGTATATGATGTTTAGGTTTTAACCTGCCCTCTTATTTTTCTAAGAGCACAAATCGGAGCGCATGGAGAAGGTACAACACCGACAACAGGAGAATGTTTCGATATGGTTTCTCACTTTTTACTGAAACTTGGGCATCACTTGTTCATTCTGACAAGAAGAATTAGGTGACACACAGGAATTGCAGTTGCTGCAACAATGTATGTTCAAAAATTCTTTTTTCCTTTGTACATTGTAAATATGCTGAACTTTCAATAGGGGGAAATGACCAATCGATCAGTTTTAAGTTCTTTGTCATGCTGTTATACAACATTGTGTTTATTTGAGCTGTATTCTGTGTATAGAACCAACTGTAATGCGTTTTGTGTAAAGAGAAATACTTTAGCCACAAAGAGATTACACAAAAGTAATCTTACAAATTGATGTGGTTTGATATAATTTGTCAGATTGTAAATTTATTTTTATTGTAAAATAAATCTAACGGATTATTCTTGGTCTGATGGTAGATCTTCTTCTAGGTTGGATAGGTTTCTAGTTTTGCCTACTTGGGAAGTCCATTTTTCTGGTTTGACGCAGAAAGTTTTGTCGAGATTGTGCTCCGATCACTTTCCCATTATGTTGGACTGTGGAGGTATTGTGAGTAGAACAAGTTATTTTAAATTTGAGAATGTGGTTAAAGGATGAAGGTTTTGGGGAAATGGTAAGAGAATGGTGGAATTCCTATAATTTTTCGGGCACTCCTAGTTTTGTTTTTGCTAGAAAGTTGAAATCTCTAAAATCAGATTTGATGAGATTGAATAAAGAGGAATTTGGGTTGTTGGATATCAAGAGGAAGCGTCTTAAGGAGGAGTTGCACACTTTGGAAGAAAAGGAGATGCAAGGGTTATTTTCGGAGGGATAGAACCAGAAAATTCTTGGTGGTTTAAGATTTGGAAAATTTAGCACTAATGGAAGATATTTCGTGGAGGCAAAAATCGAGGGTGTTGTGGTTGAAGGAAGGGGATAGATGTACTAAATTTTTTTCATCAAATGGCAAATTCTCATAGAAGATATAATGCTATTGAGTTTCTTCGCGACGGGGACAGGTTGATTAAGGATCAAGAAGTGAAGGCCCACATTGTGCGTTATTATGAGCGGTTGTTTTCAGAGAATTTTTCTTGGAGGCCAAAACTGGACAGCCTTGTTTTTAACTCCATAGAGCAGTTCAAAGTTGTGTGATTGGAAAGAGTTTGAAGAAGAAGAAGTTCTAGATGTGGCAAAGGGCATGAACAAGGATAAGGCTCTGGGACCGGATGGATTCTCCTCGGCATTTTTTCAAGATTGTTGGGATGTTGTTAGGGTTGATATCATGAAGGTGTTTGTTGAGTTTCACTCTTATATGAAGTTTGAGGAGCTTGAATGTGACTTTCATTGCTCTTATTCCTAAAAAGGCAGGGGTTGTGGAGTTAAGAGACTTTAGACCTATTAGTTTAGTAAATGGCATTTATAAAATCCTCTCCAAGGTGTTGGCTAATTGTTTGAGTAGGGTGATGGAGAGGATAATTTCTCCATCTCAAAATGCTTTTGTGCAAGGTAGGCAGATTTTAAATTCTGTTTTAATTGCTAATAAATGTTTGGAAAGCAGATTGAAGTTGGAAAAGACTGGTATTCTTATTAAATTGGATATGGAATAAGCCTACGACCATGTAAGTTGGGATTTTCTTGATTATCTATTGAGGAGATATGGATTCGGTGTTAAATGGCGACTGTGGATAAAGCATTGTGTAACGACTTTAAAATTTTCTATATTGGTGAATGGAGAATCGGTTGGTTTCTTTTGTAGTTCTCGTGGCTTGAGGTAAGGTGATCCTTTTTCTCCATTTCCTTTTGTTATGATTATGGATGCCATGAGTAGAATGATTGAAAAGGCTGTGGAGGCTAATTTTCTGTCCAGCTTTGTGGTGGGTAATGAGATAAGGAATAACTTAAAGATTTCTCATTTGTTATTTGCTAATGATATCTTGCTTTTTAGTGAGCCTAATTTGGATAACATACGTGCTTTAAAAGCACTTTTGCTGTGTTTTGAAGCTGCTTCGGGGTTAATAGTAAATTTATCGAAGTCTGAAATTGTTCCTGTGGGGGATGTTCAGAATTTATCAGATTTGGCAAACTTACTGGGTTGCAGAATCTCTTCATTGCCTATGAGGTATCTTGGACTTTCTTTGGGAGCTTCTTTTAAAGTTGTAAACATATGGGATGGGGTGCTTGAAAAGATTGAAAGGAGGTTAGCTGGATGGAAGAGGATTTTCTTGTCTAGGGGGGTAGACTCACTCTTATAAAAAGTACCATGTCTAATTTGCCCACTTATTTCCTTTATTTTTTTCCTCTTCCAGAAAGGGTTGAAAAGAGAATTGAGAGTTTATTTCGAAACTTCTTATGGAGAGGAATAGGTGAGGAAAATAAGTATCATTTGGTTGGTTGGAAGAAGGTTTGTCAACCGTTGGATCGAGGTGGTTTGGGGATTAAAGATTGAAGAGTTTTTAATAGTGCTTTACTTGAAAAATGGCTTTGGAGATATCAATTGGAAAGTAAAGCTCTATGGAAAAGTGTAATAGATGTGAAATATGGAAGTTCGTGGGGAGGTTGGTGTTCTAAAGTTTCTAGTGGAGCTTATAGGGTTAGTTTGTGGAAATTTATTAGAAAAGGTTGGGATTCATTCTCTAATAACATCAGATTGAAGATGAGAAATGGAAAGAGGATACGCTTTTGGCATGATCTGTGGTGTGGGGATACTGCTCTTAAGCTGGAATTTCCTGCCCTTTTCAGAATTGCAAGGTATCAAAGTGCAACTGTTTGTGATTTGTATTGCAGTAGTAATAATAAGGTTGAATGGAATATTATTTTTAAAAGGGATGTTAATGACTGGGAAGTAGATGAAGTTAAGGCTTTGTTTGTTAAACTTTATAGCTCAAATCTGGTCCGAGATAGAGAGGATTGTATGATGTGGATTCCTGCTGGAAATGCAGTGTTTTCAGTTTCATCTTATTATAGAATTTTGTTAAGTCATGATAGTTGTGCATTCCCATGGAAAAGTATTTGGAAAGTGAAAGTCTATTCTAAGGTTGCTTTTGTTCGGTTGGGTGGTTTCTTTGGGCAAAGTATTGATTACTGAAAACCTTAGAATGAGAGGTTTGTTTATTGCAGATTGGTGTGTTTTGTGCAAAAAGGATGGAGAATTTGTTAATCACATTTTCCTTCATTGCGAAGTGTCAAGATTGTTATGGAACGAGATTTTGAGTTGGATAGGATTACATTGGATAATGCTTAGGGAAGTAGTGGATTTATTGGTAGGATGGAAGGGCTGTAAGAAGGCGATGAGTGTTTGGAAAATGATTCCTCATTGTCTTATGTGGTGCATTTGGCTTGAAAGAAATGAGAGATGTTTCGAAGGTAGAGAACGTTCTTTGGGAGAGCTTAGAGTTTTTTTCTTGAGTACTTTGAGTTCCTGGGCTAAAGCTTTTGTAATGACGGATAATTTTCTGAATCTGTTTTAGCTTTATGGTGGTAGTTTTCTTTTTTGGTTCTAGAAGTTATAGGTATTTCCTTTGTATACGTCTTGTGTACTTAGGCTTATGCCTATTTCTTTGAATAAAATTTATTACTTTTCAAAAAAGAAAAAAAAAATCTAACGGATTACATGAAGTCACGTTAGTTTATGAGATTACTTTTGTGTAATCTTCTTGTAGTTGTAGCACTCCACTTGTGCAAAAGACCCGACCTGACACCACTTTATAGAATGAAGTTATCTGACATGACGTCCATATAGATATGATAAAATCTCTAATTACATGTGAATTTGGTTTGGTTGATTTGTTTTATCCCTACTTTAGTGATCATTAACATGTTGGCTGTCATGTTAATCCACATCTCTTTTTCTTTGTTGGAAAATATCATCAACAAAATGATTAAAGAATAAAGTTAACTAGAGAAAGATTGAGGTGAAAGTGAAACAAAAGAGATGCTTCAAAAATAAAATAAATACTAGAGCATTCATTACATTGCCCAGAATATTAGAATGACCAACAAGGTTGAATTATTAATTTCCCCAACACCCCTCCCCCCACCCACCTTCCCTCCTCCTTACCCCCCAAAAAAAGGAAAAAAAAAAGTCAGACCTCAATTTAAAATACACATATATATATAGAGAGAGATAAATTTAATTTATTTAGGCAATGATCAGCTTCATGCTGCAGTGATAGCCAAAGATTCTGGTTTAGAACTTGGGACATTATTAATGATGGCATCTTTGTTGCTGGTGATTGGGTTTTCAACCACTTTTGGAACCTCAACATGATGAATCCTGGTGACAAAGTCATCAAAGCACTCTTCCATGGTTCGGAAAGGTGTATCAGGATAGAGAGAGCAGACTTCAACATCTGTATTCTTATCCAAGGAATAATTTACTTGGCAACCCCTTATGAAAATGTCATGTGTGAGGGCTGCAACAATGCTTTGTGGGATGATCATATCTGCAATCAAGCAATAATTAAGCAAACAGAAAGATAATCATCATCATCAAGAATATGATCTTAGTGCATGATGCCCAATCTTGTGTTTATGATCTCAAAATATATATACATATATTTATATATGTCTCATCTGACTTTGGTGGGTGGGAAATTAATATGGCAATAAAGTTTGGGTCATGTTTTATTTTTAAGAGGATCAAGAGTAGAATCATGACATGAGCACTCATTTTCTTCAGTAAATTCTTTAACTAGAAACATAATTCAATCCTCTAGCTAGGACCGTCCTCCTAACTAGATTTTAATGAAGAATTTATGAAAGAGCAATGCTACTATTCATCCCGAACTTGTCATTTTCAGTCACGCACTCATTTTTTTCAGTAAATTCTATAACTAGAAACATAATTCAATCTTCTAGCTAGGACCGTCCTCCTAACTAGATTTTAATGAAGAATTTATGGAAGAAAAATCTTACTCTTCATTCCGAACTTGTCATTTTCAGTCACGCACTCATTTTCCTCAGTAAATTCTTCAACTAGAAACATAATTCAATCCTCTAGCTAGAACCGTCCTCCTAACTAGATTTTAATGAAAAATTTATGAAAGAATAATGTTACTCTTCATCCTGAACTTGTCATTTTTAGTCACGCACTTATTTTTCTCAATAAATTCTTCAACTAGAAACATAATTCAACCCTCTAGCTAGAACCGTCCTCGTAACTAGATTTTAATGAAAAATTTATGAAAAACCATAACATTTAAAAAAAAAAAATCTAGAACATACCTTGAGCAGCGGAAAGTAGATCATCCTCCGAAACGATGACCTTAGGAAGTGTACGCATGATCTTCTTCTCCCACAAAGAGGCAAGCTCGTTTATGTTAAGCAAATTGCTTGATGGCTGGAAATGAAGAGATTTGTTGATAGTTCGAACATCATCAATGGCTTTTATTGTGAATTTCCCAATGTCAGAACCAGCAACAAAATAAGCTGTGGAATTCGAAGCAAACCATGACCTTCATTACCATATAATTCAAAGAATATAATTCTTAAATCTCAACCGTTAATTATAAAATAAATGGCCCACAATTTATGACACCAACATTTATTATATTATATATACCTAACATCTATTAATATTTGATAAAAATAATAAATGAGGCTACTTACTATATATTGTTAGTAAAGGCAATAATGTTTCCTTTTTGACATGTGAAAACACTTTCCTTTTGCTTGTTTATTTTAAAAAAAAAATAAATACATAAATAAAAGAAAAAATATATTGAAATTAAGGCTGCGTTTGGTTTCTTGGCCGAATTAGATTTAGACATCTTTTAATATCCAAACATCTAACTCTCAAATCACTAAATTCATCTCAATTCAAAACCTCTTTACAGGTGAGACCTATAATCTTTTTCAACTTAACATCTATTTACACGCGAGATCTATAATATTTTTTAACTTTTCATAAATACATCTAAACTTATCTTAACATCTAACTCATCTTAAGTGGATTCCACATAACTCACTCCACCATTTCAACTCACTATTATTCATAGAGAACTCAACTCAACTCAACATCCAAACGTAATCTTAAATTCCTCAAAGACAGATCAACGTGCCATCTTCCTCAAAAACTAATATATTCTTAGGATTGATGTGCTGTAAATTG
>QEOT01000018.1:12903-58367 GCA_003123785.1 Pterocarya stenoptera | reverse complement strand
AATATGTGATGGACATGAAGTTATTGGGCCTAACTTAATTAGGGTAAAGGTCATTGGCCCAACCTAGGAAAGACCTAAGATTGGGACCCAACTTAGTAGACCTTTTAGTCCATAGGTAAACCTCACAAATCTAGACATAAGGTCCATATAACAACCCCCACCAAAGCCCACATCCAATACATACACATATGACCCAACAAGCCCAACCCATGAGACGCAACAAGCTTATCTTTTATTTCATCCTTCCAAATAAAGCCCACACATACCATACCAATGGGTTCCCTCAAGCCCAAGATGAACCACATGCCCTAGGGTTCTACCCAACCATAGTTAAGCTTCTAACTTGAGTTAAGAAGCACAATTCATCCCACACATGAATAGTAACCTTAAAACCATGATTTTTTAATAGTTTTCTTTAAATTATTTTTGTCACATTTATGATTTGAAATTTTTGGTTTTTATTATTAATTTGCATTATTCTTAGACTAACCTACAAGGTTAGGATTGATCCAACACATGTCGATTCGAACCAAGTCATGTCAATGCCTAAATAACCACCAATCGACACCTAGGTGCACCACTATGTGCACTTCACAAACCAANGGATTGATCCAACACATGTCGATTCGAACCAAGTCATGTCAATGCCTAAATAACCACCAATCGACACCTAGGTGCACCACTATGTGCACTTCACAAACCAACCCCTTGCCCATGCCATTTCCTCCAATTTCCACAGGAAATTTCACTATTCACACCTCACCACATCGCTTATGGTTCAAACTTGGCATTGGGCGAAATGGCTCCAAAAAACCAAACCAAAATCCAACTATTCCCTTAAGAGGTGTAGTAGAGACCCAACTAAATGACCTTGGTGACTTCATGAATTTTCTACTCTTCCTTGAGCCCCTTCTGCATCCCATCACCCCTTCCATCCAATCCCTAAGAGGTTCCTCAAGTACTCAAGAGCTTTTTGACCAACTTTTCGCCAACGAAATGCCAAAACTGATTGACATTGGCACAAGGTGCCACTCAGCAACCACCTCCATTTCACTCCCTTCCATGACATGCTCCTAAATGATCACTTGGCAGCCAATCCCTCAACCTTCCACCTCTTGAAAAATTCATCAAAAGGAGTCATCATACCTACAAAACAAAGCCATGGAGATAGGACAAAAAGGTGATGCAAAACTGGCCAGCCTTTGAAGATCCCTACCCTACAGCATCTAGCATTGCATTTTGTTTTGTTTTTCTGAATCATGGTAGCACCTTCACCCTTACACACAATGCAGCACCTACCCTTGAAAAAATTATGAAGTTATAGGGCACTATTCACCTGCACAAGGATGACACAATTTGATTTTTGCACCTCCACACTCCACCTCCCACTTCCACCAATCCCAAGCCTCTTCTTCATCCAAACCCATGCTCCTCACCCTCCATGAAGCCCTATAAATACCTCATTCACCCATCACTTCCTCACACCACTCCTTAAAGCATTCATCTAGCATTCTTGAGATCCATTCCCTCTTAATGTAATAATAGAGTGAAACCGAGTGGGTTTGAGAGTGTTCTTGAAGTGAGTTTGTGTTGGGAGCTCAAAGGGCCACGATTTTGTAAGTAATCTTGCCCCATCCTTTTTTTAGTTTTAGCATAGCATATTAGGCTTTAATTTATGGCATGGGAATGAAATTTTAATTGAGTTTATTGAGGATTACCATGCTAAATGCAAACTGGGTCAATGTGTGTATATTGAATAAATAAATTACTTTGGTTTGAATTTTTAGCCATGGCATGTCTTAATATGATTTTATATGATTCACTAAGGTCTTGGAATAACTTTAATGTTTAAATTTGAGGTTGAAAGCATGCCATAATAGGTTATAAATTCATATCTTGTGTTGATCATCTAGCATGCATCTGTTTTACCTAATTTAAGTTTAATTTGTGAAGTTTTGCTTAAATTTCCTAGGCTTGAATAATGAGCATTTAGAAAAGTCTTGTGATTGGGATAAGAATGGAAATTCATGATTTAGTTAGGTTTTAAAACATTTCTTGGTAAAAGAAAAGCTAGAAACATCATGCATATGCTTAATGGATGGTTTAGTAGTAATTTGGCCTTAATTCACACTTAAGTGTTAGGATGAATTTGTATGACTTGAAGCTAAGTTTTTAAATTGTCCCTCAGGTTATATTTATAGTTTCTACTTGATGAAATTTGTGCACACATGCATCCATAGATGTTTTAAACTTGGAATCACATATAAGCCTTAAGAGATGCATGCCACGGGTTGGGTATATTTGGCATAGTTGTAGCTTGAATCTTGCAATTCTAAGGGTATAGATAATTTTTAAAATATGGAAAATATGAGGTTTGGTAAATTTGATGAATTTTGGAGCGTGATTGCAAATAGTGAAAATTTAGGGCTTTAGTGACTATTTTGGATAGTTTATGGGTAGTTTTGAAAAAACCAATTTTTGAACCCTTTTGAGTATGAGCATCTTCTTTAATGGTTCAAATCCTCACTTAGAATAATTTTGATTTCAGCCGCCTCGATTCTCTAACTTCAGAAAGTTAAGTTAGCCTATAACTTACAATTTGATAATTTATTTATAATTTATTGATAAATGTCACATTCATGATCTAAATGTCATTTTGAGCATAGACATCATATTATATGATACATTGAGTATTTGATTATTTGGTTACATGGCATGTGTAATTTCCACCAATTTAGTATATCATATGAAATTGTCATTTTCATATGAAGCATACCTTATGAGCACATTTCATGAAAAATATTTTCAAACATAGCATGAAAATATAAGGTTTTGCCACGACCCCAAAGGCTGGGATGAGAAATTATCCTACTAGAACTCGTTTGTACTCTCTAGAGTGAGTAAAATTGAGTGGTAACCCCCTATATTGACAAATAACTGTCAACGAATTTCGAATGGATTTGTTTTAAAGAATACCAGAGCGAAGTCAAATTTATGGCACCTAAGGCTGGTGGGTGCATATGTATGATATTATGATATTACAATAATGATGTTATGATGAAATGTTATTTTACCAATGTATCGAGAATAAGTCTGCAGACAATGTAGTTTCAACATGAGTTATACTACGGTCACTAGTAAGTACTTATAGTGCATATGGGAAATTGTAATGATACCATACGTTTTGATGTTGATAAAATGTTATATTTTTTAAAGATGAATTGTAATATGTTCTTTGTAAGAAACTGTGCATCAAGGTTTTCTGAAAATGGTTAGGAATTTGGATAGGAGACATGTGGTGCCCCAACTTCCATGTACGGACACATACGGAAATCGAGACACCCGGGATGATGACAACACGGTCACGCACCCCATCGACATGTGCTGAGTGTGTGCAATGCAACACGTGTACAATAAAATACGCAACGGAAAGGTTAAGTCAAATAACTAAGTACCAGACTTTAATACAATATCAGAGTACTGAAAATCCACATGTCAACATAATACAATTTTTGTTTACAAAACAACATCAAATCAAATAAAATACAATAAGCAAAAGCGGCAATAATCTTCAAACACAAATATAGCCAATGTCTCTATTCCTCAGGCGGAGCTGCATCCTCGGGCTCAGCCTCATCAAAACCTGCATCAAAATCTACCGTCCCACAAAATGAAACCGCAGGTAAGTAAAACCCAAAAAAGCTCAAAGACAATAAATATATTAAAACAATTAACGCTATGCATGCACATGATGACCCAAGCGTAAAAACCCGAGAAAAACACCATTTCTCAAATATCACAATTTTCCACACACGCCAAAAACACCATTTGGCATAAAATCAAATCCAGGAATAATTTCATTAATTCCAACTTTAACCGTATGCACCATGGCCTCCCCTAGGGACTATTCACATACTCTGGCTTCCCCATCTTCACCCCACGGGTAACGACTGTGCAAGTGATACATGAGTGATGCCCAGTTCCGCGCCCACCACGTACATAGCCAGGCATCCTCTGACCCCCGCCAGCCCGAGGAGTCATGGAGTTGGATCGAGAGGACTACCATCCCGTCAAAGTCCCAGGCAAAAGCCCCAGGGGACGACACTCAGTATATTCCGCTCCCGAGTATCCAGAGGAGCTCCACCGAGATAACATCCCATTTGGCTTGGGGGTGATACACACGCACCCATAAAACCTTAAACACAGTTTCCTCAAAACACACACACACCCACGCATGCGTGCACAATGTCATGAAAGCAACAGATACCAACAACCAACAGTTATCTATACAACCAGATAACCAAAACAAAGTTTATAAAACAAGTTAGTGCAAAAATATATTAAAGTCTTAAAAGTCTTTTGGAGAAATACTTACAGCGCTTGAAAATAATTTTAGGAGGATTACGGAGGAACTGGAAGCACCAAAACAGCAACTCCACAGTGTAAAAACACTGTGGCCGAATACACTGTAAACTCAACTTTACATGGGGTAAAACGAAGACTAGAAATTGATAGGGTAGGGCCTAATGAGGTAGATGAAGCTAATGGTATCGAAAGTTGGCAGTGGGTGGCAGCCGAAACGGTGGTTTAAGGCCACAAAGTGCAAATCGGAGAGGGTGTTCGAAGGGGCGGCTCCGACGACGGATCGGGACCAAAAATGGTTCGGTTAGGACGGCAAGGTGCCGGTGATCAAGTGGTGAAGAGATGGTGGCCAATGGTGGCCGGACGGCGGCGGAACGGTGAGGAGAAGCCTTAGGCTTCGCACGGCTACTGACGGCTAACGGCGGCGTTAGCCGGCCTGAAAACTTATGGGTGAACTCGCCGGTAGCTGGGGAACCGAGTGGTGACGGCCGGCGGCGGTACTGGTGGCTAAAGACCGATCGGACGTGAGAGCAAAGAGAGAGAGAGTCGAGCTGGGCTTGTCCGAACGGGAAAGAGGGAAAGAAAAAGAAGAAAAAGAAAAGAAAAGGAAGAGAAAAAGGAAAAAGGAAAACAAAAGATGGGGAAAAGAAATGAGGTCCAATCCTCACCACTTTCGAGTCACAACTGATCCTCAAAACACTATTTTTAAAATAGCAAATTAAATAAATCAAAATAAACTCAAAACTAATTAAAATAAAATATTAAACTCCAGTAATAAACATACTTTTAAAAAGAGGCAATTTAAATTGTAGAAAACTAATTAAAATCATAAAAGCACATTAAACTAATCACGCGTAAACACGTTTAAATTAAATTAAACGGCTCAAAACAAATATTAAATAAAAAAGCCTTCAATAAAAAGCACGTAAAAACCGGGGTGTTACAAAGACAAATACTGATTTTCTGCATAATATGCATCTCATATTTATAATCTGTCGTGCATAATTTATCTTTATGAATGTTGGTTGTTAACTTATTGAGATTTCAAGGAATCTCGATGTGGTAGTCTCACTATCATTCCCCTGAGAATGTTAGAAGTTCTATCAAGATCGGAGGAGACCGATTAGGATGGACCAATGGATACGATTGGTTGAGAACTAGCCAAACCTAGAGCAAAGATTAAATTTGATTATGGTGTTCATAACACTAACTCTTCATACCTTAGAGTGTATGAAAGAGTTGATCTAACTGTTGAGACTTGGTTTTAACTACTTGTATTAAGGATGCGCTATTTTTAAGTTTGAACTTATGATGGTTATTAATGCAATTGGGATGTTGAGTTCATTATGGCATGAGTTTTATTTTAATTCTTATTTTTGAAATGAAATTGAATTTCATTGATAACAGAAGACATTACATCAAATCACTTAATACAGTGGATTGAATACATGAAGGAATTTCTTCCACTGTATACTTGTCTTCTTCAAGGTAAAGCCCAACTCTTGCCAATATATGAGCTGCCATATTAGCCTCTATATTTGTATGAACAACAGACCATGATTTGAGAGCTGTTAATACACCTTTGGCATCTGCAATTATTAAAACGCCTAAACCTACTCAGAGATTCATTTTGAGTATATCAGGAATTAAGTCTACTNGAATGTTAGAAGTTCTATCAAGATCGGAGGAGACCGATTAGGATGGACCAATGGATACGATTGGTTGAGAACTAGCCAAACCTAGAGCAAAGATTAAATTTGATTATGGTGTTCATAACACTAACTCTTCATACCTTAGAGTGTATGAAAGAGTTGATCTAACTGTTGAGACTTGGTTTTAACTACTTGTATTAAGGATGCGCTATTTTTAAGTTTGAACTTATGATGGTTATTAATGCAATTGGGATGTTGAGTTCATTATGGCATGAGTTTTATTTTAATTCTTATTTTTGAAATGAAATTGAATTTCATTGATAACAGAAGACATTACATCAAATCACTTAATACAGTGGATTGAATACATGAAGGAATTTCTTCCACTGTATACTTGTCTTCTTCAAGGTAAAGCCCAACTCTTGCCAATATATGAGCTGCCATATTAGCCTCTATATTTGTATGAACAACAGACCATGATTTGAGAGCTGTTAATACACCTTTGGCATCTGCAATTATTAAAACGCCTAAACCTACTCAGAGATTCATTTTGAGTATATCAGGAATTAAGTCTACTAGCTCTTTTGAGAAGTATCTTGGCCTGCTTACTGTCATTGGAACATCAAAGAATGCTGCTTTTCACTCACTCATTGATAGGACTTGGAAAAGAATGTTGAATTGGAAGACAGAGCTATCTGTTGCTGGGAAAGAAGTTCTAATTAAGGTAGTCCTTCAAGCCATCCCAACTTATGCCATGGGTATTTTTCTGCTGCCTCAAACAATTACGCAAAATCTAAATATACTCTTGAAGAAATTCTGGTGGGATTACAATGAAGATCAATCCAAGATCCAATGGGTGAGATGAGACCAATTCAGCCAATCAATGGATAAAAGAGGGTTAGGTTTTTGAGATTTTAAAAGCTTCAATGTAGCTATGCTAGCTAAGCAAAGTTGAAGGATAAAGTTGGAATATTCAGTCTTTGAATGCTCTTTTTGATCCACATAAGGCTACTTTAATTCAAACAATTCCTATTAGTAAGGGGCAGGGAAGATAAGTTGGTTTGGTTGCCCATAAAAAATGGCATCTTCTCTGCGAGGAGTGCTTACCACCTGCCCAAAGAGCTTGAAAATAATTTTGCTAGTGAGACTTCTTGTGGAGAGCAGTTTGAAAAATGGAAAGTTATATGGAAGTTGAGGATCTAGAATGGGGTTAAAGTTTTCATATGGAGAGCATGCAAGAAAGCCACTCCTACATTATCCAATTTAATAAAGAGGCATGTTGTGGAAGTGGATGACTGCCAAGTGTGTGGATTAGTTGCTGAAATAACAGGTCATGTGCTATGGGATGTCCAATTGCTAGGGATGTATGGAGTATGAACTATAGAAAGATCGAGAAGATGACAATTCAAAGTGATCGATTTAGAGACATATGAAAGGAGCTGACTAAATGCTTGGAACATGAAGAGCTAGAGGAAGCTGTAGTTACAACAAGACTGCTATGGTCTAGAAGGAATGAAGTCATCCATGGCAAGGGATTTAGACACCCAATGGCACTGTCTCAAACTGTTAAAGATGAAGTTCAGGCTTGTAGAAATGCTAACTGCCAGGTTAATTTAGCCCTAAACAGAATTGTACAACCCCAAGTACAAAGGACATGTCAAAAACTAAATGAGAGAGTCTATAAAATAAACTAGGACGCTGCTACAAAATTTTCTAAGAGAAGGGTTGGCATTAGAGTGATTGCTAGAGATTCCCAAGGGCTGGTCATTGGCACATTACAAGCTCCCAGACCAACGAACTATGAATCATTCACTGTAGAAGCTTATGGTTTTTTGTTAGCTGCATTTTTTTGTAAAGAGATGGGGCTGTCAAAGGTTATACTTGAAGGGGATGCTATGCAAGTTGTATCCATGGCAAACAAGGTTGAAACAAATTTGAGCTTAGGCATGAGTTTTATTTTAATCACTCTTATTCCGCTACGATTTTTACATACTACTAGTTGTATATTATGATACATTACATATTACTTGTCACAAACGGGATATATAACCATATGTTAGCTATCCTGACATTTTGAATCTCTATTATAGTTCAAACGGTGATCTAAAGGCGTCGCAATAAGAGTGAGATGTATAAATAAAAAATTACTTATTTTTATATAAATTTTATATTTACTCACATATTTTTAAAAAAATTATAACTTTTACACAGCAAATATCATTTCTATGAACGATGAGAAGGGGCCGCGAGGGGGAGCAGTGAAGGCTAGTGGCGTAGCTTGAATACAAGCAAATGCTGTGATCTGATCCCTGTATATAATAAGCACGATGCACGCTCTCCCACTCTTGACTGAGGCAGGCAGTTCTTTCTTCCAAACCCTAGCACAGCGCCCAACAAACCACCCCCCAACCCCTCCCTTCTCCCTCTCTTTCTCTCTCCCTCTCTCGCCCTAGGTCTTGTTGCATTTCCGGCTATGTGGTTCTGACCGGATTTTTTGTTTACGGTTCTAGAGTACAGTAGTATATTGTGGGTAATGGCTTCCGCATGCGTCAACAACATCGGGATGTCGCCCGATAACATTTTCGACTGCCCTCCGGCGACATTCCCTCCGTACGGTTGGCTCAGCCCTCGCATCTCGTACAGCCGCGAAGAAGACTCCTCGAAACTTGCCGGAGTCAGAGCTCCCTCCGCGGCTGCCATGGAACCTTCCGAGAAGCCAGATCCAGAAGCTTCATATACCGATTTTGAGTTCAGGCTCGAAGATCCTGTCGCTATGCACCCTGCCGACGAGCTGTTCTCCGAAGGAAAGCTCGTGCCTCTCCAGCTCTCAGCGGTAAAGCCCTCGGTCAACGAGCCCACAACCTCGCTGGAGATAATGTCGCCGGAGTTCACCAACTCCCGTGGGAGAGCCGAGGTTTCTGGTACGGACTCCTACCTGTTTTCTCCAAAAGCCCCAAGGTGTTCGAGTAGGTGGAAGGAGCTTCTAGGGCTGAAGAAGTTTTACCATAACGCTAACAACAAACCTGAAACCCACAAGGCGCCTGGGAGCGCTAACCCTAGGTCTTTGAAGCATTTTCTCCACAGAAGCTG
Source organism: Pterocarya stenoptera (assembly GCA_003123785.1). Classification (NCBI taxonomy): domain Eukaryota; kingdom Viridiplantae; phylum Streptophyta; class Magnoliopsida; order Fagales; family Juglandaceae; genus Pterocarya; species Pterocarya stenoptera. The sequence goes on along the minus strand of QEOT01000018.1, from coordinate 49,263 downwards.
TTCAAGATGCTCGTCGTCTTCCTCTGACGTGTCGATGAGCCTCCCGTTGTTGAATGACCCGGACTGCGAGTCAGTTTCCATGTCCTCGCGCCTCTCTCTTTCCTCATCATCCTCTGGACCCGAACACGAAGATGTCCCTAGGCTTTCCCTGGACTCCGACAAACCAAACTCGAACACGATTTCTCTTCACCGGAACCCCAAAAACCCACCAAGGATGAGAATGGTGACACCGAGGGCAATATCGTCGGATAATAATACAAATCCGATGAGGATGGGACGAAGCCCGATAAGGAGGGGAACGGGGGAGCAATCAGGTGGGGCGGGGAGTAGAGGGGTATCCTTGGATAGCCCGAGAATGAACTCGTCCGGCAAGATAGTGTTTCAGAGCTTGGAGAGGAGTTCGAGCAGTCCGAGTAGCTTCATTGGAGGGCCAAGGACGTTGAAGCATAAGCAGAGGGGAATGGAGCGCTCATACTCGGCGAACGTGAGAGTCACTCCGGTTCTCAATGTTCCGGTTTGTTCGCTTCGTGGGTCCTCCAAGTCGGTCTCCATGTTTGGGTTAGGCCAACTGTTCTCGTCGCAGCAGAAGAGAGAAGGTAACGGGAGCAATAGAGGCTCGCATAGTAGCTTTAGGAACCGCACTGATCGAACCTGAGGGGAGCGGAGGAACCATTGGGTCTTTGCTATTATTTGAATAAAGCAAATATTGATCACGTGAGAGATGGTTGGGTTAGTTGGTTTCTAGGTAGCCAGCTACTTAAATCGGGCTTTCTTTCTTTCTCTAACTGATTTTAGGCCGTGCATGTGTCGTGTAAATATGCGGGGAGGAAGGATTGGGGATCTTGAAGCTGGCTTTTGTTTGCTGATAATTTTTTTGATCTTTGTCGTTGTCACTGTAGATGCTCTCTACGTACGTTCTCTACTCCTAACTTCAACTTTTAACCCTTAAAAAAAAAAAAAACCAATGGAGAGCAGTAGATTTCAGTATCTCTCTTGGTCTTTCTTATCTGTAAGATATGAATCTGTTTTTGTTTTCAATTTATTTTTGGTGGTCACGAGGCTTTCTGACTGTGATGGTAAATCTATTTGTTAAAGAGCTCGTATGACTTCGTTGTCATTCTTTGTCTTTTTTTTTCTGTTTTTCCGTTTATTTGTGCCAGAGATTCTTACCATTAACTTTATGTACCTATAAATTAAAATAATAATAATAATAATAATAACAACGAAGATGGACTATAATTTTATGGTTCCCCCTAATAATAACGAAGAGGGGGACTATTACTTTATGGTGCGTAACTTCTTGCGCTTATCAATCTGTATCTGACGTTGTTGTTTAGCGCGGAGCAGATATGCGAAATGATACTAAGAATAATTTATAAAAAAACCTATTGAGACCCACTGTCCGGACAAACCCTCGGTGGGTTCAGCGTTTTCCTTGTGTAGGTTTTTTAGCTCGTATACCGAAGCTCCTAAATAAAGAATAATTTATAAAATACAAATGTTTTAATCCTAGAAAGATTTTATAGAAAATTTTGCTATTGGTATCGGTAGTTTGGACCTATACCTATAATTGTTTTTTTTAACATAATTTTTAAATATTTTAAAAAAATATATCAATTCACTAATAAATATTTTTTTAGTTATTAAGTTAAAAAAAAAGTATATATTTATTTGGGGAGTCTAGTTTATCAGTCTTAGAAGTATTTTCTTTTCACAAAAGTAATGTACAAATTGATATGGTACATTGGATTATAAAATTATTTTTATTATAAAATATATCTAATGTATTATATGAAGTCATGTTAGTTAGTGAATTTACTATTATGAGATCTTTTTATGGCTGTAACATTTTTTTTATATAAAATATTTAAATTTTAACAAATAGACATGGGTTTGGTGGTTGGTGTGGAGGAGGTGACCAATGTGTAAAACATTAAGGTATCGTTTGGATATTAAGATAAGTTGATATAAAAAATTTGTGAATAATAATAAAATAGTTTGAATTAAAATATTTTACGGGATTTTAGAATCTGGGTGAGAAAAAGTTGAATAAAAAAATTATAAAGTCAAAATATTATTAGAATATAATTTTTGTTTTGGGATTTGAAAATTTTAAATTGGTTTTTTGTAATTTGTTTGAAAGTTTGAGAAAATTATAATTATTACATAATAATTAGATGAACAAGTTAAAAATTTAAAATTTTGAAATTGAAAAATATGTATTTGAGTAGTAGTATTTGAATGTTGAGATAAGATGAAATGAGGTAGATTGAGACCATCTAAATATCCAAACGGAACATAAGGGTGTGTAATTGATTAATATGCTCTGGTTACCAAAAACATTTTGGATGGACATAGGACTTCCAACTTATGACTTCAAATTCGTCTTGATCGAAAGATGCTTTTATTCCCTAGCTAGCAGCAGCCGCCCTTGTAAGGGTCAAATTAGTAGTCTATAATTAGCCTCAAGATAAAATCGAATATCAAGCTAAGAGATAAAACCAAAAAGAGATAAGATAAGTTGACTCAAACTTCTAAAAATAAAGAAACTCATACTCCTAGAAGAAAGGGCTTCACAAGGTAAGTTAGACACAATCACTCAAAAGAAATAAACTTCTATATAAAGAGGAGATCCCCCACAAATCTGAGGAACTCTCCATAGACTCTCCAGATGCTCTCTACAAAAGCTCCATACATATAAACTCTACCACACAGCGACTCCAAAAGATCTTCCTTAAATTCTTCCATTGTATTGTCAGATATGTGAGGCCATGAGAGATTGTAAAATCACCTATTATAGTGAATTTTACCCCCAAACAACTAGTGGACATATACCGAACTACGCAAATCTCTGTGTCTTTCTTTATCTATTTTTATTTGTTTGTTTGCTATTTATTTCATGGATAAATGCAAAGAGCACAATATCGAAGCCCGAATCACCAATATGGATTCTTTCCTCCCTTCTAGTTTGGTTTGCAAATTTTAGGCATTAACAATTGGTGCCGTATGTGGGATCCAACTTTTCATTATTTCCTGTAAGTGGAAATGGTAGGAGGATGATTCTCCAGCTCACGAGATCTTCTTCAGAAAATACCAGATAAGATCCCCTCAACTTTGTTATTTTTCTTGTTATTTATACTCTAACACTGCAGCGAATAAAAAAAATGTGCAAGTGTTTCGTGCATTGCATGTGCCATGCACAACCCCTGTAAAGCACCAGGGTTCAGATTTTAGCCACCACCCCCATAGCATGATAGGATTCGATGGCAGCCGCCCTGCATGGTGGAGATATTGTGATAGCAGAGCCATCCACCGGCCAACTGTGGGCACTTCGCATAGTATTCACATAAAAATATATCTGCAATTACATAGAATCGTAACAAGTAGTAAAATGTTTTAACGAAAACGGTTATTAAACCCACAGGGAATAATTATACTATTGAGTATTGAAATTGACTAAATTAATTACTATTTGGAAAATCAGATTTTGAAGAATGGTTTATTTAAATTAAACTGAAAAAAAAACATTAAAATTAAGGTTTTTAAAAATAATAAGAATAAATCTAAAGCATTTGACTTCACCTACCAAATCCCACATAGTTTATTCACCCTTGTTATAAAATCTCAATTATCCCAAGTTGATTATAATAATCCCTTAACTATTCAATATTTTCTCTCGAATAATACCAAAAATATCTCTAACTAATAACTCAATATCTTTATGTGAATTTAACTAATTAGAGACTCATTAAGTTTTTTGAATTTTTCTTGAAAATCACACTAGTCGTGGTAAAGCATCTCTGCTTTCGCTTAACTAATGGTGTTTAATTCTAGAGCTCTAATCCCAAATCACTTCTCGGTCTCATTGCAATCCAATAGATCGAACAATAGTTAGCTAAAAAATTGTAAGCATTAAGAACAAAGAATAAATACTCAATCATGAAAATATTGAAAAATAAAAATAATTTGGAATATAAATTGAGTGTTCAATGGCTACATCAAAAATATAAAAAATAAAATTACTTCATAATGAAATTAAAAAGAAAAAGAATAAAAATGGTGTACTTTGTTGAAGTCGGTTAATGAAGCATTTAGCTCTCGCCTCTACTCCCGTAGATATGCGTTCTTTCGCGTAGATATGCGTTCTCGAAAGAGCACTTGAATAATAAAAACAGAAATCAAAGCTCAGACTCAGACTCTAAAATTAAAAACTCCAAAGCCAAGGGCTCCTATTCATCCTACAAATCGGGATTAAATAGATGTTTAAAATTCAAATATGGAAACAAGATAACTGCAACTAGAATCTCGCCTAAGGTTCTAGAAAATAATTTCTAAAGATAGATGTTAACATAAAAGGAATTATCCCAAGAAGAACGGGATTATCTAACTAGAAGATTCAGTGATATGTGGCTTGAATTGCTGAATTTGGGACGATTTCGTTGCTAAACAAATTCATTGCGGAACTTGGATTTGGTGGTCAACAGTAGATTGATCCCATTCGGGAGGACTTATCCCACCATGCAAATGTTGTGTGTGCTGAATATAACTGGCGTGGAGGTCACAACTGAACATGCGTGGAGGTCACAACTGAACACACGGCCCTCTCCTCGCCTACCAAGTGGAAAGGCTCCCGACCGGGATGAAAGACTCCTCTCGCTAACCTATTGAGTGGAAAAGCTGCTCGGCTTTGTTGTTGTCGCCGACGATGTCGTTTAGGTTGGCTTTTTAAGTTGATCGGTTTAGACTGGTCGCCAAGTTTACTCACCTCCCGAGAAGTAAAATATTTCGCTCATCTCCTAACTCTTGTCGCTAGCTCTGATCACCATTGGGTCTCCTCGTCTAACGAGAGGAACAATTATTTTCTTTACTTCCCTCGGTATAAGGCTCCTCACCCAAATCTCCTAAGTTCTCTTCAGATATCGCTACCTCTCATCAGTCTGGATCCGTAGTTTCTTCTTTTGTTCCAAAATGCTCTAATTTTTCTCTAAATCTCCTCATTCCTTCAAGAACCAAGTAAATAAATAAAGATATGTAGAAATCAACTAAAATCAATAGTATTGGAGGCACTTTTCATAAATAAAAAAAAATGATAAAAATTACATAAAAATAGCACTTATCACATGGTGCGGGCGGAGATCAACCAGTGGCTGGAGGCCCACATGCAACAGGCCGCTAGAAACTCAATGGTAGAATTTCTATAGGTCTTAGGAACCTCGTGAAAAATTCATAACTTTTCACTAATTGATCAATTGCGTAGTCTTTAGTCTGTCAGTATAACCAGTATTGCCACTCACTATGGTGCTAGAACCACGCTTTTATTTATTTGAGATAGTTAGAAGTGTTAGAATGCGATATGGTCTGTACCATTAGAATCATTTGATTATTTAGAATTTTATGACCTAATAATACCATTTTCAATTTTTGGATGAAACACTTGTCTAAAAATATGTTTTGTTTATTTCAATGCACTTCGAGGTTGAATTTCACTAAAAAGAATTGCACTATTAGTTTAGTATGTATATTTAAGATTTTTCAGTGCAAAGTTTAATGTTCACTTTTGTGATGCCTCCAAATTCCACTTGGGATCGGACGAATACTTGAAGCGTCGAGACATACAACACAAGGTTACCTGCCCCCGTTCATTACATATAAGATACAATGTTCCTAACATGCATCTAGCATTGTGCAATACTCGCAGTGGATAATTTTTTTTCTTTAGCAATACTATGCACCAAACTGAAATATCCCAAATATTCAAAACATACTTAATACATAATGACATACTAAACAACTGAGATCACAACACTAGTCCAAAATAGTTGCGATCAAAAGAGTGCTGAGATTGAACTCCACAAATACAAGTAGTAGTCTGAGGCAACAACTACTGTACTATTATCTATGTCGCATCGTCACTTAGTCAACAGTTTCCAGTTAGTCGACTCTCGGTTCTCCTTCAGATCCTGTAACAAGATCTATCATTCGGGGGGAATGGTAATTGGGACTACTACAATGACATTTGATTACAAATTTCAGCAAGTTAACAAAAAAACCTTCATACAGGTTAATGATGCATGCATGGCAGTAAAAGCATGAATGCATAATTAAAATCATAAGTAATCATAGCATATCTTGACAAACAACATAGCATAGCTAACATAACTTGAACTAAAGCATAAACTGAACTTGACTTGTTTAAACTGAACTGGATTTAAACTGAGACTTGACTTGACAAGAACTTGATCTGAAACTTAACTTAACATGAACTTCAACTGACTTAAATTTAACTTGACATGAACTTAAACTTGAATTGAAACTTAACTTTGCTTGAACTTGAACTAACTTCTTTACTTAACATGAACTTGGACTTGAATTCTGAAACTTAATTTGACATGAACTTGAACTTGAACTGAAACTTAACTTTGCATGAACTTGAACTGACATCTTTACTTAACATGAACTTGGACTTGAATTCTGAAACTTAACTTTGCATGAACTTGAATTAACTTCTTTACTTAACATGAACTTGAATTCTGACAATCAAAATGATTTCGCCTGTCTTTTTGTTAGGAATAGTGAACAATCAGAATGATTCCGCCCAACATATTCCACCAGAGAGACTCAGACAATCAGAATAATTCTATCATGAGTATTTTAAATCACGTATCTTAACAATCAAAATTATTACATCGGGAGTACCTAGTAATACTCTGATAATCAGAATGATTACGCCAGGAGTATTTGCATAACTGAACTTGAACTAAATTTTTTACTTAACATGAACTTGAATTCTAACAATCAAAATGATTCTACCTGCCTTTTTGTCAGGAATAGTGAACAATCAAAATGATTCCGCCCAACATATTCCGTTGGAGATACTTAGACAATTAGAATGATTCCATCATGAGTATTTTAAATAATATACCCTAGCAATCAAAATGATTACACCAGGAGTACCTAGTAATACTCTGACAATCAGAATGATTACGCCAGATGTATCTGCATAACTGAACTTGAACTGAATTCTGACAATCAAAATGATTTCGCCAGAAGTACTTCTCGTGAATTACAAATGGAGATGCTCAGACAATCATAGTGATTATATCGTGAGTATCCTAGACATAACTGACTTGAACGTAATTCAAAATATATGACTTACTTGAGACAGAAACATTTCATAACATGGCATAACATGTAACAGACAATATACTTAACATAACATACTTACAACAATGAATATAACATGACATGACATACATGAAACAGATGGCATACTTAACTTAACATGACATACTTGCAATGTATAGCAATACGTGACAAAATATCTTGTGTAACAGATAAATAATTTGTGACAGAATAAATTCTGTACAACAGATAAATATGTACTGACTTGGCATGGCACATATGATAACATACATACATACACTATAGTTCATTTATTTATCACTCATACACATTAAACTGCTAGTAAGTTCAAAGCTAACTTACCCTCGATCATCGCGTTTCTAGACAAAACTCAAGCGCGATCATAAGGAACTGAAAGTAGTGATTTCTAAAAATTAGAACTTAGTCACTAACAATTAGAAATATGGAAAAAGTATTAATTTAGAGTAAAATTATCATTTTACCCTCTACATGTGGGAAAATGACAAATTTATCCCTAATTTAAGGATTTTACATCCTAACTCCAAAAATCACCAAAATTTACATACATTATCTAAATTTTGTCCTAAACTCAAATATCAACTCAGAAAAATTTAAAACTAAACACAACCATTAAAACTCTATAGGGTCAAAATTTTACATAGGCTATTCCTTTGATTTTTGTTTCTAACTTGTTTTGATCAACCTCTTGATCCATGGCACATAAAGATATGATCTTGAAATAAAAATATCACATGGTTTAAAAAGGTGTCCTAAAATAGATCTAAGTTTCAAACGCAAGATCAGATGGTTAAGAATCAACCAAAACATAAATTTAGTCAAGAACATCATCACTTTGGCCTAACCGAATATCTCCTTGCATAAAATTTCATATCTTTGAAACTAATATGAAATATAGTCAAAAGAACATTCTAACATGTATATAAGAGGTTTAGGATCCTCAAAGAAAAATATCAAGGCCATTGGATTAGGATTAAACCATAAAAGATTTAAACTTTCTCAGAACAGAAACTGTTTCTCCTCTTCCAGTTTCTAAGTTTCTAGATCTAAGAAAATCTTTCACCAAAACTTTTAATCATGCAATAGATCCTTAAAAAATAATCATATACACATGTTAACAGTACTCCATAAAAATTTCGGACCAAGATCTATCCATTAGCTTGGTCAAAAACTCTAAACTACAACACATTGTCCAGTTTATCGCCTAGATTAACATTTCTGGGGTTTGAACAATTTTTTATCAATCAAATGATCTCTAAATTGAACAACTAATATATCCACATAAACTAGACTAAAAAAGGAACAACTTCATGAAGGAAACTTTGTGAGAAAATACTTTCAAATTAGGCGTACAACAGAGACCAGAAAAACAGCCCGAGAGAGTCTTTTGTGTTCTATCAAGGAAAAGTGTAAAGGAGAGCTGCTTTTTCATGGGAAGTGGACTGGAGAGCCTCTTACATGAGTTATGGAAAGTGATAGAACTGAAAGAAAGCTTGAGCGTTGGCCTTTTCTTCCCATTACAATAAACAAAAATCAGGCCAAGATCTTTTCTCAAGGTGGAGTGTAAAAGTGAAAGAGTGAGGTGACCCTTTAGATTTTTACTTCAAATATTTCTAGGCCCTCTTTTGGAAAGATCTGGTCAGCCATGTGAGGGTGCAAAACAAAGTCAAGAAGCAATGCTAATGAGACAAAATCCGTGGGCCTTAATGGGCCTAAACCGAATGGGCCTCAATTTTGGGGTTTTAAGAGGGTTTGGGTTGCTATCAAGCCCAAATCCAAAATCACTTGGCCCAATCAATTTTCCAAGGTTAACAAGGTTGGATAATGATGTTCTAACACAACTTGAAGGATTAATAGCATGTGAAAGTATTTTAATCAAGCGATTAAATACAATACTAGAAACTGATTCATTTAGGTTTTGGAGGTCAACTTTATGGTTTGGATAAAACTGTTTAGGATTTCAATTTCAACCATACTTTTGGGCTCTCAGGTGGATTCCAACCATATAGAATTTTACTAGGTTGAAAATCCTTTTTGGTTTGGTACAATTTGAATGGTCGGATGGAATAAAGTTTTTGCTTAAGTGGTATGATCTCACACATTGATTCCTTCAAATCCATCAAACGTTCCTCATGGTGCTAAGTGTCTAATATTATTCATCAAGTGTGGCTAAGATTTTACCAAGTGTCCAAATAAAACTTCTCCAATCTAATTTGGACATTCCACACTGTGATTTTGAAACACTGCAATTAGTGCGCTTACTAAGGTTACTATTCACTCCGAAAAAGTGAATCATAAACTTAGCACTAAAAAATCCTATATATTCATATTAACGTACAATGAAAATCGTTTACCAAAATTCAACCTCAAAGTGTCCCTAAAAATAAATTCATAGTTTCAAACAGATGTTTCGTCCGAAAATATGAAAATGGACTTATTGTGCCATAAAATTTTAAATAATCAATTGAGTCTAATGGCGTAGACCATAATGCATTCTAACACTTATAACCACTTCAAATAAATAGAATTACACTTCTAGCACCATAGTTAGTGATAACACACTATGTTGACAGACTAAAACCTATGCGATTGGTCGATTCGTGAAACTTATGGAGTTTTCACGAGGTTCCTAAAGCCAATAAAAATTCCACCTTTGAATTTCTAGCCGGTTATTACAACTTTCCCAAAGAATAATAACTTCAATAGTAGCACCAAGTGCAATGTTTTCATAATTACAGTGTGAAATGTCCAAATTAGGTTAGATAAGTTTTATTTGGATATTTGACAAGATCTTTGCCACACTTGATGAATAATATTGGACACTTGGCACCAAGAGGAACCATGAGATGGTTTGTGAAGGAAATCAAGGTGTGAGATCATGCCACCTAAGCAAAATCATATTCCATCCAACCATCCAAATTGTGCAAAACTAAAGAAGATTTCAACCCTAGCGAACCCCAAATACTTAGAAGGTTTCAACCCTAGTGAATCTTAAATACTTAGAATCCAATTGAAACCTCAAAAGCTTAGTTAAAACCGAAACCTTAAACGGTTTCCCCAAACCCGAAAGTTGGCCTCCAAACCCTATTTAATTTGATTTTATAGTTTTGTATTTAATCACTTGATCAAATCACTTATACATACTATTAATTCCTCAAATTAATGTTATGAAATCATTATGCAATCCTTTAAACCTTGGAAACTTGATTGGTCCAGGAAAAATTGGATTTGGACTTGATAGCATCTCAAACCTTAACCAAACCCTCTTTAAATCCCAAATGAAGCCCACTTTTTTAAGGTCCACAAATTTTGGCCACCTTAGCAAAACTTCTTGAGGAATTATCCACCCACCCATGGCAGGCCATCCACTGCTTCTAATACCCCCAAAGTCGTGCATGATGTGAAGGCCAAAGGCCACCTCACCACCACCCTTCTCTTAGACGTTTTCTTGGCTGTAAACCACTCACTATTTGAACCTTTTTGTGACTTAATCACCATGCCTCAAGATGTCATACAAGGTCATACCTCCATTTTCAAAAGTACTTAAGGCGTGTAGGTCACCACTTCCTTCACTTCACCATTTTCACCCCCATTTTTGGACAGAAACCCCTAGAAGCTCTCTCAGGAAGACTCCAGAAGATTTTGGCATGTCATTTTTGGAACCTTTGTAAGTATCTTCTCATATTTATTCCTTCATAAAAGTTCTACTCCTTTGAGTTTAGTTTCCACAGGTATCTCTTTTGTTTGATTTAATGGTTGTTTGATGGGTTAAAAGTTGTTTTAACCTTGGAACGGTCATTCTGGGTGATAATCTGGATAATATGTTGTATTTCGAAGTTTTTGACCAAATTAATGGACAAATCTTGGTCCAAAAGTTTTATGTAGTATTTTCAACATGCTTATATGATTTTTTTTTGGAGATTAGTTGCATGATCAAAACTTTTGATGAAAAATTTTCTTAGATTTAGAAATTTAGATACTGGAAAAGGAAAAACAATTTCTTTTTTAAAAAAGTTTGAGTCTTTTGTGGTATGATCTTACTCCAATGGCTTTGATATTTTTATTTGACAATCCAAAAGATTTTATCTACATGTTATAATGTTAGTTTGAAGATTTTTTGGCATTGATTTCAAAGATGTGAATTTGTATGCAAGAGATTATACGGTTGGGTCAAAAGTTTGGTCTTTTTAGCTAGATCCATGTTTTGAATTATGTTTAGTTATGTGATTTTAAGTTTAATGCTTGGATCTACTTTAGGAAATATTTTTAAACCATATGATGTTTTGATTAGAAGATCTCACCATAGAATGCCTTGGATCAAACGTTTGATCAAAGCTAGTTGGTAAAAAAATTATGTTTTTGGCTAAGGGTATGAGCCGAGTGCTTCATGTTCTATTTTGTGATTTTTTGTGACTTTTATGTGTTGATTCAAAGCATGTTGGTTCTTAAGAATGTGTTATGAACATGTTGGAAGAAAGTTTTGGATTTTTGAAGTTCTTTGAAATGTTTTGAAATAGGTCATACCTTGAGATTTAAGAGTTGTATTTTAGTCAAATAGTTTGGATCTTTTTACTAAAGAGTTTTTTGATTATGTAAAGTATAATTTTGTTGGATGTTTTAAGCATGTTTTTACACTTAGGATATGAGGATTTTTGTTGTAATATTTCAGTTTGATCATGATTTTTAGATTTGGATAAAATTGCAACAAAAATTAAAGAAAAATGGCATTTGATAGTTTCGGCCTTATGGTGTTTCTCATAGTTGTGTTTGGTTTTAATTTTTTTTCTAATTTGATATTTGAGTTTTAAGACAAAATTTACATGATGAATATAAATTTTGATGATTTCTGGAGTTAGGATGTGAAATCCTTAAGTAAGGGGAAAAAAGATCATTTTTTCACATGTAGAGGGTAAAATGGTCGTTTTACACTAAGTTAGCATTTATTCATATTTCTAATTGTTAGTGATTAAGTTTCTACTTTTAGAATCCCAACTTACAGTTTCTCATGTTTCGCGCTTAATCCCCGTAACGCGACGATCACTGTAAGTTAGCCATGCCATGTCACTACACGTTCATTTGTTACACATTATATTCTTTCATGAAATATTCACTTGTTACACATATTATATTTTGTCATAAAATAGTTATCTGTTACACGTCATGCCAAGTCACATAATGCTATCTTTTATACGTTATTCCATGTCACGTAGTGCTATCTATTACACGTTACGCCATGCCGTCATAATCATTCTGATTGTCAGAGTATTACTAGGCACTCCTAGCATAACAATTCTGATTGTTAGGAGTATCTTATTTAAAATAATCATTCTGATTGTTCACTAGTCCTGAGGAAACAATTGGTGAAATCATTTTGATTCTCAGAGTTCATGTTCACTTTCATGTTTAAGTTCATGTTCAAGTTCAATTTATTGAATAAGATTCCCAGTTCATGTATTTCACATTCAAGCTCATGTTATTCAAGTTCAAGTTCATGTTACTTTAAGTTCAATTTCATGTTATTCAAGTTCAAGTACATGTTCAGTTCATGTTTCAAATTCACGTTTAGTCATATTTCAAGTTCATGTTCAGTTCATGTTCCAATTTACGTTAAGTTCATATTTAGCTTCAGTTCAAGTTCTGTTTTATGTTCACATTCATGTCCAAGTCAGTTCACGTTCAAGTTCATGTCATGTCAAGTGAAGTCTCAGTTAAGGTCATGTCATCTCAAGTTTAGTTTCAGTTCAGTCTATGCTCAAGTTCAAGTCATGTCAGTTCATGCCATATTAAATGTCAAGTCACGTCAAGCTTATTTATGATTATGTATGCCTTTATGCTTTTACTATCATGCATGCATCTTTGACCTATATGTTAAGTTATTTGTTAACTTCCTGACATTTATAATCAAAGCTCACCATAATAGTCCCAACTATCATTCCCCCTACAATGGTAGACCATGTGTCAGGATCAGGAGGCGCACCAGAGGTCAACCAACTAGAGATGGTCGATTAGACGACAACGGCAAGACGCAAAGCTCATACCCTCAATGCTCCGATTTATCGTTACTGTTATGACATCCTTGATTGAGTTGTGCGAGATACTCAATGGATTAGCCTAGTAGTTGCTTTAGTTCCTACTTGTACTTAAGAAGCTCAGTCTCTAGTACTCTTATGATTATATACCTTTTGAACTCATGATGTAATCAAGAAGGTCTACCACTTTAATGTTTATGGATTATGTTTTAAGTATTTGGGATATCTTTAATTTGGTGCATAATATTGCTCAGGAAAAAAATTATCTATTGCAAAAATTACATACTATTAGGCGCATGCTAGGTAACCTTGTGTTGCATGTCCCGACTCTTCAAGTTCCATCAAATCCCAAACTAAATTTGGAGCGTCACACCACACACCGGCGTCCGTGAGCTGGCAGGGTAACCACCAACCACCACCCACACCATCGGCGATTTTTGTCACCAGTGGGGTGATTCCTCGACACCAAAAGCCAATGGTGTCCGGCACAATCTAGGCGGAGGATGCACGCTGTCAAAGTTGTTAGATATCAGAAAGAGAGTCAGGAAGTCTAGAGGACCCATGCATTACAGTTTGGATAAAGATGGTGTTCTTCGGCTTTGGAATCGAAGAGTGATTCTCAGAGATTCAGAATTTAAGGAGCGAATCTTGGCAGAAGCTCATACAACTCCTTACTCAGTTCACCCTGGAAGCACAAAGATGTATCGATATTTAAAGAGGAATTTCTGGTGGGAAGGTATGAAGACGGATATCGCCCTGTTTATTGAGAAGTGTGATACATGCCGTCAAGTTAAGGCTGAGCATCAAAGACCTGCTGGTAAGCTTCAACCTCTCCCTATTCCTGAGTGGAAGTGGGATGACATTTCTATGGATTTTGTAGTAGGTCTTCTGAGGACTCCTAGTGGAAAGAATTCGGTTTGGGTGATCGTGGATTGGTTGACCAAGAGTGCCCATTTCTTGCCTGTAAATAATGCTGACTCTTTGGGTAAATTAGCACGGTTGTACATTAAGGAAGTTGTGAGGTTGCATGGAGTACCCAAGAGTATTGTGTCGGACAGAGACCCGCGTTTCACGTTGCATTTTTGGAAGAGTTTGCAGGCAGCTCTAGGCACTAATTTGAAGTTCAGTACTGCTTATCATCCTCAAACTGACGGTCAGTCTGAGCGTACTATTCAAACTCTGGAGGATATGTTACGGGCATGTGTTATGGAATTCCAAGGGAGTTGGGAAAATCAGTTGTCGCTGATAGAACTTGCTTATAATAACAGTTTTCATGCTTCCATTCAGATGGCCCCGTATGAAGTTTTGTATGAGTGGAAGTGTAGATCACCTTTGTGTTGGGATGAAGTGGGTGAGAGTAGATTAATTGGACCTGAGTTGATTCAAGAGATGAAAGATCAACTTCGGGTTATAAGAGCTAAAATGGCAGCAGCGCAGAGTCATCAGAAAAGTTATGCAGATTCGAGGAGAAGAGACTTGTCTTTTGAGGAAGGCGTTAAGCGCTTTGGCAAGAAAGGAAAGCTTAGCCCAAGGTATGTTGGACCTTTTCAGATTTTGGACAAGGTTGGCGTTGTTGCTTACAGGATTGCTTTGCCAGAGTATTTTGGAGAAGTTCATAATGTGTTCCATGTGTCCTCGTTGAAGAAAAGTTTTGGTCAGCAAGAGCCGCGTTTTGTCGATCCAGAATGCATTCAACTGCAGCCTGACCTTACTTATGAGGTTGCCCCGACGCAGATTGTGGATTGGAAGGAGCAAAGGTTGAGATCTAAGTCGATACCTTTGGTGAAGGTAGCTTGGGGTGATCCGTTGGCTCAAGATTTCTCTTGGGAAAGAGAAGCGGACATGATGGAGCAATACCCGTTTTTGTTTGGATAAATGGCGGTATATCTCTTAAGCCTATCTTTTTGTTGCTTTTCATGCCTGTCTTTAGCATTGATGTTTGACCCTACAATTTCAAGTACGAAATTTATTTTTAAGGAGGGGAGGTTGTAACACCCCGGTTTTTACATGCTTTTTATTGAAGGTTTTTTTTTTTTAATTTAATATTTGTTTTTGAGTCGTTTAATTTAATTTAAACATGTTTATGCGAGATTAGTTTAGTGTGCTTTTATGATTTTAATTAGTGTTCTACGATTTAATTTCCTTTTATTTTAAAGTATGTTTATTACTGGAGTTTAATATTTTATTTTAATTAGTTTTGAGTTTGTTTTGATTTATTTTATTTGTTGTTTTAAAAATATAGTTTTTGAGGATCAGTTGTGACTCGAAAGTGGTGAGGATTGGACCTCATTTCTTTTTCCCCATCTTTTCTTTTTCCTCTTTCCTTTTTCTCTTCCTTTTCTTTCTTTTTTCTTCTTTCCTTTTTTTTTGTCCTGCTTTCCCCCGCGTGCCCGACCCCCTCTCTCTCTCTTCTCTCTCTCACATGAAACGGACTCACCGCAGCTGCTCCACCTCCGGCCCGCTGTGCACGACACCGCCGGCACCATCGGCTCCCCCGTGTGCCGGCGACCTTACCCACCCAATAGCCGGCCGCCTAAAACTGCCGTTAGCCTCCGTGAGCCGTGCGAAGCCTACGGCTTCTCCTCGCCGTTCCGCCGCCGTCCGGCCACCATTGGCCACCATTTCTTCACCACTTCTTCACCGGCCCAATACCAAGCTTTTCCACCCAAACCCAGCCCCGATCCGTCGCTGGAGCCGCCCGTGCGAGCTCCACTTCCGATTTGAAATTCTCGGCCTTAAACCACCCATTCCGCCGCCATTCACCGCCAACCACCACTACCATTAGCTTCACCGACCTCATTAGGCCCTACCCTATCAATTTCAAGTCTTCGTTTGACTCCGTGTAAATTTGGGTTTACAGTGTATTCGGCCACAATGTTTTTACACTGTGGAGTTGCTGATTTGGTACTTCCAGTTCCTCCGTGATCCTCCTAAAATTATTATCAAGCGCTGTAAGTATTTCTCCAAAAGAGTTTTAAGACTTTAATATATTTTTGCACTAACTTCTTTTATAAACTGTGAATTGGTTATCTGGTTGTGCTGATAACTGTTGGTTGTTGGTATCTGTTGCTTTCATGGCATTGTGCACGCATGCGTGGGTGTATATGTGTTTTGAGAAAACTGTGTTTAAGGTTTTTGGGTGGGTGTGTATCACCCCCAATCCGAGATGGGATATTATCTCGGTGGAGCTCCTCTGGACACTGGGGAGCGGAATATACTGAGTGTCGTCCCCTGGGGCTTTTGCCCGGAACTTGGACGGAATGGTAGCGCTCTCGATCTGACTCCGTGACTCCTCGGGCTGGGGGGGTCAGAGGATGCCTAGCTATATACGCGGTGGGCGCGGAACTGGGCATCACTCATGTATCACTTGCACGGTCGTTACCCGTGGGGTGAAGATGGGAAGCCAGAGTATGTGGATGGTCCCTAGGGGAAGCCAGAGTATGTGGATGGTCCCTAGTGGGAAAATTGTGTTTTTCGAAAAATGTTGTTTTCTCGGGTTTTTACGCTTGGGTCATCATGAGCATGCATTGGCGTTAGTTGTTTTAATATATTTATTGTCTTTGAGCTTTTTGGGTTTTACTTACATGCAGTTCCATTTTTGTGGAACTGTAGATTTTGATGCAGGTTTTGATGAGGCTGAGCCCGAGGATGCGGCTCCGCCTGAGGAGTAGGGACATGGGCTATATTTGTGTTTGAAGATTATTGCTGCTTTTGCTTATTGTATTTTATTTGATTTGATGTTGTTTTGTAAACAAAATTGTATTATGTTGACATGTGGATTTTCAGTACTCTGATATTGTATTAAACTCTGGTACTTAGTTATTTGACTTAAC
The DNA here is from genome assembly GCA_003123785.1 of Pterocarya stenoptera. Classification (NCBI taxonomy): domain Eukaryota; kingdom Viridiplantae; phylum Streptophyta; class Magnoliopsida; order Fagales; family Juglandaceae; genus Pterocarya; species Pterocarya stenoptera. The sequence continues at coordinate 32,240 of QEOT01000018.1, read as the reverse complement.
CGTTCTGCTGAATATTTTATTGTACATGTGTTGCATTGCACACACTCAGTACATGTCGATGGGGTGCGTGACCGTGTTGTCATCATCCCGGGTGTCTCGATTTCCGTGTGTGTCCGTACATGGAAGTTGGGGGCGCCTCACGGGGTGGTCTGAAATTGGAGGGGTTGACTTGCTGGTAGCTGGGGAAGAGAATGGTGCCGGCGGTGAGGGCCACGAACGGCTGGCGGCGGTGCTAGGTGGAGAGAGGCCAAACGGGGTGGGGAGAGGAGAGAGAAAGTGTCGAACTGGGGAGAGGGGTCCGAATGGGAAATAGAAGGAAAAGAAGAAAAAGAAAAGAAAAGGAAGAAGAAAAAGAAAAGAGGAAAAGAAAAGATGGGGAAAAGAAATGAGGTCCAATCTTCACAATTTTTGAGTCACAACTAATCCTCAAAATAACTATTTTTAAAATAGTAAATTTAATAAATCAGTTTAAACTTAAAACTAATTAAAATAAAATATTAAACTCTAATAATAATCATTCTTTAAAATAAAAAGTAATTAAATTGTAGAACACTAATTAAAATTATGAAAGCACATTAAAATAATTCTTGATTTAAAAATCATAAAATAATCTCGCGTAAACACGTTTAAATTAAATTAAATGGCTCAAATCAAATATTAAATTAAAAAGTCCTTAAAAAAAAGCACGTAAAAATCGGGGTGTTACAACCTCCCCCCCTTAAAATAAATTTCGTCCTCGAAATTGTAGGGTCAAACATCATTGCTAAAGACAGCCATGAAATGCGACAAAAAAATAGGCTTAAGAGACATACCACCATTTATCTAAACAAATACGAGTATTGCTCCCTCATTTCTACTTCTCTTTCCCAAGAGAAATCTTGAGCCAACGGATCACCCCAAGCTACCTTCACCAAAGGTATCGACTTAGATCTCAACCTTTGCTCATTCTAATCTACAATCTGCTTCTGGGCAACCTCATAAGTAAGGTCAGGCTGAAGTTGTATGCGTTCTGGGTCGACAAAATACGGCTCTTGTTGACCAAAACTTTTCTTCAATGAAGACACATGGAACACATCATGAACTTCTCCAAAATACTCTGGCAGGGCAATTCTGTAAGCAATAGCCCCAACCTTCTCCAAAATCTGAAAAAGTCCAACATACCTTGGGCTAAGCTTTCCTCTCTTACCAAAGCGCTTAACGCTTTTCATAGGAGAGACTTTGAGATAAATCCAATCACCTTCCTCAAAAGACAAGTCTCTTCTCCTTAAATTTGCATAGCTTTTCTGTCGACTTTGCACTGCTGCCATTTTAGCTCTTATAATTCAAACCTGCTCTTGCATTTCTTGGATTAATTCAGGTCCAATTAATTTCCTCTCGCCGATTTCATCCCAATACAAAAGCGATCTGCACTTCCTCCCATACAACGCTTCATACGGAGTCATCTGAATGGAGGCATGGAAGCTATTATTATAAGAGAACTCTATAAGTGGCAGATGATTTTTCCAGCTTCCCTGAAATTCCATGATACACGCTCTCAGTATATCCTCCAAGGTATGAATAGTACGCTCAGATTGACCATCAGTCTGATGGTGATAAGCAGTACTGAACTTCAAATTAGTGCCTAGCGCTGCCTGCAAACTCTTCCAAAAAGGCGACGTGAACCACGGGTCTCTGTCCGACACAATACTCTTAGGTACTCAATGCAACCTCACAATCTCCTTAACATACAACTGCGCTAATTTACCCAAAGAGTCAGCATTATTTACAAGCAAGAAATGAGCACTCTTGGTCAACCTGTCCACAATCACTCAAATTGAATTCTTTCCTCTTGGAGTCCTTGGCAAACCCATAACAAAATCCATAGTAATATCATCTCACTTCCATTCAGGAATAGGGAGTGGTTGAAACTTATCAGTAGGTCTTTGATGTTCGGCTTTCACTTGGTGTCAAGTGCCACACTTCTCAATGAACAGGGCAATATCAGTCTTCATCCCTTCCCACTAAAATGTTTTCTTCAAATCTCGATACATCTTCGTGCTGCCAGGATGAATTGAATAAGGAGCTGTATGAGCTTCAGCCAATATTCGCTCCTTAAATTCTGAATCTAGAGGAATAACTCTACGATCCTAAAACCGAAGAATGCCATCCTTATCCAAACTGAAATGTGAAGGTCCTTTAGACTTCCTGACTTTCTTCCTGATATCCAGCAACTTCGGGTCTTTTCTTTGAAGAGTCTTTAATTCCTCAAAATCATCAACTCGGACATCCAATACTGAGGATAATAGTTCTTCTTGCTACGAACTCTCAATAAGAAGTCTTCTCATCCCACAAAGGAGAGAGTCCACACCTGAAGATTCTGCCTCAACTAAAAATTCTGATTTCTGGCTCAACGCATCAGCGATTAGATTTGCCTTACCCGGATGATACTTGATCTCACACTAGTAGTTACTAATTAGCTCAAGCCATTGCCTCTGTCTCATGTTGAGATTCTTTTGGGAAAATAAATACTTGAAACTTTTATGGTCAGTGTAAACTTCACACACCACACCATAAAGTTAATGACGCCAGATCTTGACAGCAAAAACTATTGCCGCCAACTCCAAGTCATGAGTAGGATAATTCTTTTCATGATCTTTCAGGTGACAAGATGCATAAGTAACAACTCGTCCTTTTTGCATGAGAACACACCCTAACCCAAACTTGGATGCATCACTGAAAATCACAAAGAGCTTATTTGACTCCGGAAGAGCCAATACCAGAGCCAAATAAATTCAACATTCTTTCTGGTCAACGCAGTGAGAGGTCCGGACAATCGGGAAAATCCTTCTACAAATCTTTGATAATATCCGGCAAGTTCCAAAAACTTGTGAATTTCAAGCACTGTTGAAGGACGTGGCCAAGACAAAATAGCTCCACCTTACTAGGATCAACAGCCACTCCATCTCGTGAAATCACATGCCCAAGAAACTTAACTTCTTCCAACCAGAATTCACATTTACTTAACTTAGCATACAATTGATGTTCCCTTAATTTCCCAAGTACCAAACGAAGGTGATAAGCATGTTCCTCCAAATCTCGGGAATAAATCATAATATCATCAGTAAATACCACTACAAAAGAATCCAGGTAAGGTCGAAATACTCGGTTCATTAAATCCATAAAAGCTGCAGGAGCATTAGTCAACCCAAAAGGCATCACCTTGAACTCATAATGCCCATATCTTGATCTAAAGGCCGTCTTGGGTACATCTTTATCTCTTATCCTTAATTGATAATATCCTGACCTCAAATCAATCTTAGAAAATACTGCTGCACCTTGAAGCTGATCAAATAAATCATCAATTCTCAGAAGAGGATATTAATTCTTGATGGTCACCTTGTTGAGTTCTCTATAATCAATGTACATCCGGAGAGTACCATCTTTCTTTTTAACAAATAAAACTGGTGCTCCCCATGGCGAAGTGCTCGGCTGAATAAACCCCTTGTCAACCAATTCTTGTAGCTAAATCTTCAACTCTTTCAACTCAACTGGTGCCATAAGGTATGGAGCCTTGTGCACTAGAGCTGCTCCAGGTTCCAAATCAATAACAAACTCCATCTCACGAACTAGAGGCAACCCAGGCAAATCCTCTATAAAGACATCCGAAAATTCTTCAACAATGGGATATCCATCAAAATCTTATTTCCAAATGGCAAAGAAACCACTTGGACTAGAAAAGCATCTGCCTCACAAGCTATATATTTTTTCGCTTGCATTGCCGATATAATTGTTGGCTTCAATCTTAGCTTACTTCCCACATACTCAAAGTACTCCCCATCCGGAAGTTGAAAGCTAACCATCCGATTTCTGCAATTAATACCTGTAGAATACCGATACAACCAGTCCATACCAAGAATAATATCAAATCCCAACAATTTGAAAACAATTAAATTCGCATCAAGCATCCTTCCACCAAAATCCAAAGGACAACCCAAAGCGATTTTGGAGCAACATAACATCTCTCCATTAGGAAGAGCCACAACCAAATATTGGGGTAAGGGCTCCGTGACCAAGTTACACAGCCGCGCAAAGGTGGCTGACACAAAAGACTGAGACGCCCCAGAGTCAAACAACGTACAAGGATAAAAATCAGAGAGACGGACTCTTCCTGAAGCACACATACACCCAAAAATTCAAGCAAACAATTTACACCAAACACCAAATTAAGAAATTAATTTAAACTCATACCTGTAATCACCCCATCATCCTGAATAGTTGGCGACTCATAGTCAACGTCTCCAGGGGTCATTGAATAAACTCTGGCTTGAACCATTTGCCTTTGGTTAGCTCCTCCACCGCGTCGGCCCCCTCTACTTCTTTGAACTTGGTTAGGGCACTCACGATATAGATGCCCCGGCTGGCCATATTTATAACATCAAATCCCACTCGGGTGACATTCGCCCTCGTGAGCTCTATTACACCTAGGGCAAACTGGAGCTCGACCTCTCATACGTACACTAGGGGCTGCTTGTGATCGGGACCCAGTCCTCTGAACAAACTTCTGTGGAGACCCAGAACTGCTACCTTCTCAAGCAAAACTCCTCTTCTGGCCTAGAGGGGAGCTTACAGCCAAACTATTTTCTCGCTCCACCATAGTAGCCAGATCAATCAACTCATGGAGAAAGGAAATTCGCTGACAAATCACAAATCTGCGTATCTCAAGATGCAGACCTTCTTGAACTCGCTCTACTTGCAACTCCTCAGTGGCAATAAGATGGGGAGGAAAACGCCCAAACTCCAAGAAAGCACGAGAGTACTGGTCCACAATCATACTTCGTTGAACCAGATTATTAAATTCCTGAGTTTTCTGCCTTCTCACAGCAGGAGGGAAAAATTGATCATCAAACTCCTTTTTAAAACGCTGCCAAGACACAATGGCTAAATATCTAAACTCTCTTTTCAGGAGATTCAGCTTCGCTCTCCACCAATTTGCTGCTTCTCCTTGCAACAAATAACTAGCAAATAGAACTTATTGAGCTTCCGTGCACCCACAAATCTCAAACGTCCTCTAAATTCTATTGATCCAACCTTCAGCTTAGAGTGGATCTTCTCCTCCAAAGAACATAGGGGTCCTATGCTTAAGAAACCTCTCATAAGAGCACCTCACTTGCATAACCAAATTTTGATCAACTGGTGACGGTCTGATATTTTGGTAAAAGAGGTCTGCCATTCCAATCAAAGCTCTGGCAATGACATTATCAATCTCACCGTGAGACGATTCCTCTATAGGTTCCTTATCTTGTCACCTTGGCCTTACCATTTTCTGTCAAAGCATAAACCTCAACCTCACTTTAGTTCCGATTAGATCACAAAATAATATAATAAAACAATTGAAATTAAATAATGTAACATAAAACAATTAAAACAAATCAAACAACACATCATATACAAATGAAATAATTTCGAAACTACTTCAAATCAAGCTTAAAAATTCTGGTACTTCACCAAAGGGATACGTGGCTTTACCCAGAAACCAATCACTCTGATACCACCTGTGGCGCCCCCAACTTCCATGTACGGACACACACGGAAATCAAGATGCCGAGATGACGACGACACGGTCATGCACCCCATCGACATGTGCTGAGTGTGTGCAATGCAACACATGTACAATAAACAATACGTAACGGAAAGGTTAAGTCAAATAACTAAGTACCAGAGTTTAATACAATACAAAAGTACTGAAAATCCACATGCCAATATAATACGATTTTTGTTTACAAATCAACATCAAATTAAATAAAAAACAATAAGCATAAGCGAACGATAATCTTCAAATACAAAAATAGCCAATGTCCCTACTTCTCAGGCGGAGCTGCATCCTCGGGCTCAGCCTCCTCAAAACCTGCATCAAAATCTATAGTACTAAAAAGATGGTATCACAGGTAAGTAAAACCCAAAATGCTCCAAGACAATAAATATATTTAAATAATCAACGCTATACATGCACATGATGCTCAAAGCGCAAACCCGAGAAAAACATCATTTTTTAAAAATCATAATTTTCTCACACACACCAAAAATTACCATTTGGCACAAAATAAAAATCCAAAAATAATTCCATTAATTCCAATTTTAACCGTATGCACCATGGCCTCCCCTAGGGACCATCCACATACTCTGACTTTCATCGTCACCCCACGGGTAACGACCGTGCAAGTGATACACGAGTGATGTCCAGTTCCGCGCCCACCACGTACATAGCCAAGCATCCTCTGACCCCCGCCAGCCCGAGGAGTCATGGAGTTAGATTGAGAGCACTACCATCCCGTCCAAGTCCCGCGCAACAGCCCTAGGGGATAGCACTCAGTATATTCCGCTCCCGAGTGTCCAGAGGAGCTCCACCGAGATAATACCCAATCTCGGCTTGGGGGTGATACACACACCTGAAAAGCCTTAAACATAGTTTCTCAAAACACACACCCAAGCATGCGTGCACAATGCCATAAAATCAACAATTACCAACAATCAACAGTTATCAGTATAACCAGATAACCAAATTACAGTTTATAAAATAGGTTAGTGTAAAAATATATTAAAGTCTTAAAAGTCGTTTGGAGAAATACTTACAATGCTATATAATAATTTTAGGAGGATCACAGAGGTACAAAAGGCGGCTGGAAAGCAACGTAGCAGTGCAAAAACACTGTGGCCAAAATACACAGTATACCCAAATTTCAACGGAGTCAAACGAAGACTTGAAATTGATAGGGTAGGGCCTATGGGAGGTGGTGAAAGTAGTGGAAGTAACGGTTGGCCGTGGGTGGCGGCCAAAACGGCGGTGGAAGGCCAAAAAAGTGAAATCTAAGCTTGAGCTCATGGAGGTGGCTCCGGCGATGGATCGGAGCTGGAATTAGGTGGGTTAGGACGGCAAGAGGCCGGTGATGAAGTGGTGAAGAAATGGTGGCCAATGATGGCCGGACGGCAGCGGAATGGGTGGAGGAATGCCGCGGCTTTGTATGGCCCTCGGAGGCTAACGGCGGCGCAGGGTGGTCTGAAATTGGAGGAGTTGACTCGCCGGAAGCTGGGGAAAAGGATGGTGCCAGCAGTGAGGGCCACGGATGGCCGGCGGCGGTGCTAGGTGGAGAAAGGCCGAATGGCGTGGGGAGAGGGGTCCGAACGGGAAATAGAAGGAAAAGAAGAAAAAGAAAAGAAAAGGAAGAGGAAAAAGAAAAGAGGAAAAGAAAAGATGGGGAAAAGAAATGAGGTCCAATCCTTACAACTTTTGAGTTACAACTGATCCTCAAAATAACTATTTTTAAAACAGTAAATTTAATAAATCAATTTAAACTTAAAACTAATTAAAATAAAATATTAAACTCCAATAATAATCATTCTTTAAAATAAAAAGTAATTAAATTGTAGAACACTAATTAAAATTATGAAAGCACATTAAAATAATTCTCGATTTAAAAATCGTAAAATAATCTCGCGTAAACACGTTTAAATTAAATTAAACAGCTCAAATCAAATATTAAATTAAAAAGCCCTTAAAAAAAACACGTAAAAATCGGAGTGTTACAAAAGCCAAACCAACTCCTTTGACCGAGCAACCAGACCAACTCCACTAGGCGAGCAACAAGACTAATGCCTCACGGCAAGAAAAAATTTGATAGTCTCAACCGTGCAAAATTATTGCTACAAAAGCACTCAAAGATGAACAATTTCTCCAAGCAAAAACCATTCATGAAAGAACAATTTCAGTTGGGAAAAATGGAAAGTAGGGGCAAAAATTACTCTGGTTTGTCTCTCCCAAACTTAATATTTTAATTTTATTTATGTTAACAAATTTGGTTTCTAGAGATTCCCCCACAAAACTCATCGAGGCCTTCACAAGAAGCCCAGTAGCTACATGCCCTGGGATATACTTCACTATAAATCACCCGTGTGGCGCGGAACACCAACTATGAAACCCATCTCGGGCAGTGCTCAGGCATCTTAATTTGTCGTCAACAAAGTAGACTGTTCAGTATCGTAGGCATCCTGGGCCTTCATCAATGCTAGAGCATGGCAGCCAGAGGGCATTGCTCTTGTGTCGCCAGCCTTCACCACACCCTAGCAAAATGGCTCAGATTTGCAAATCTCAAACTTGTAACTTGTATGATGCTAACATATTTGGTTTTAGGTGAAAAACTCTCAGGATAGTCAAACTCAGCCTCCCACCACAACAATGTTGTTGAGCATCCCTTCAAACACCAAAGTCGAGTCCCTAGATTCACAATAAACAACGGCCCCACAAAAGTCGAGTCCTTAGACTCGTGGTGACCAACGGCCCTCAAACACTAAAGTTGATTCCCTAGACTCGCGATAAACAAAGACCCCCTGAAAGTCGAGTCCCTTGACTCACGGTGAACAACATCCCTCAAACACCACAGTCAAGTCCCTAGACTGGCGTTGAACAAAGGCCTTACCAAAGTCGAGTCCCTAGACTCATAGTGAACAACGACCATCAAACACCAAAGTTGAGTCTTTAGATTTGCGGTGAAAAACGGCCCCACCAAAGTCGAGTCCCTAGAGTTGTGGTGAACAACGACCTTCAAACACCAAAATCGAGTCCCTAGACTAGCAGTGAAATGGGCGTCGAGGTCAAAAGACCCCGCAACCCTTAAACACCAAAATTGAGCCTAGAGACTCACGGTGATAAAATGGGCGCGCAAGTCAACAAACTCTGCTACCCTTGCACAACACCTTCTCTAGAAAATGCCGAGTGATTACACTTGTACCACAATTGTTGCCAGCGGGTTACCTTTGGGAACGAGCCACCAAGATCCACAACCACCTCGCATGGGTTACCTTTGGGAATGAGTCAACAGCTTGAAAACAGTCTAATGTGAACCCAGGGAGTCGATGGGCTTCCTGGCTACTTAAGCGCTGGTTACTACCAACAAACACCAACAACAAAATGAGAACACCATCATCAACTTACATTAAGGGGCAGAAAATCTACTACTACCAATAATAGCAAAAACGATCACAAAAATGCATACAAAACATTAATCATGAAAATATACACTCTTCACTGACAATAAACAGTATCTCAGGCAAACATCCACACAAATAAATAAAAACTCAAGAGCCTTAGGTTCAATTGAATTTTATGCTCTTGGTTGAGCCAACTCCACATGCCACCACCCCTTCCCTCCAATCCCCAAGAGCCCATCAAGTCATCATGGGACTTTTGACCCAAGCTATCCCCAAACAAAGACCACAAACCGATCGGCATCCACACTTGAGCCACTCAGCAACCTCGCTTCACCCCTCCATGAGCTGCACACACTTGAGTACTTGGTAGCTGTAACAGCTCGATAGAAATTCATTGGTGGAATTTCTATAGGTTTTAGAAATCTCGTGAAAACATCGTAAGGTTTCATGAATCGACTAATCACATAAGTTTTAGTCTGTCAGCATAGCTAGAGTTATCACTCACTATGGTGCCAGAAGTACAATTTTATTTATTTGGTCTTTGTTAGAAGCGTCAGTTTGAGGTATGTGAAATGTAAAGGGAATAACCAAAAGTCTTTTAAGTTTTTTTTTTTTTTCTCTTTTTTACATCCTCTCTAGGTAGAGGAGACCTTACTGTCGCTAGTGCAGTTTTCTTGTGTTTTGGAGTTTTTATCTATCTTGATCAAGATCAATGGAAGAAAACCTAAATGAGTAGTATACACGACTAACGTTGATAGAGAGGGAAACAAATGAGATGGTGGTAGAATCAGAAAAGTTGGAAGATGCTATCCTCAGTAGAGGAAAGTGTTTGATATTGAAGTTGCTAAAAGAGAAGCATTATAATAAGGAAATATTCAAAGCCATGATGAGGAAAGCGTGGTGACCGGAGCTGCAAACTCAATTTTGAGAGCTGAGCATAGTGTTGTTCCTTGTTGAGTTCGATGATTGCAAAGACAAGGATCATGTAATCAGAGAGGGTCCCTGGTTTTTTGACAAGCAACTTGTGATGGTGAAAGAGGTTAACGGCTTCCAACTGGTGCAATAGATTCAACTCACAGAGGCGTTATTCTGGATCCGGATTCATGATCTTCCTCTCATGGCATGGAATGAATATGTAGGACGTTTTTGGTGGGGAACAAAATTGGCAGGGTAGAGGAGGTGGACCTAGACGAGGTTGAAATGGCATGGCGGAGCATATGCGAGTTCAGGTCGCTGTAAATGTTCTTAAGAAATTACTACGAGGCATAAAAATCTCGATTATTGCAGGTAAAACATGTTGGGTCCGATTCTCCTACGAAAAACTTCCAAACTTTTGTTATGGAAGTGGTCGCCTTGGCCATGCAGAGAAGGAATGCCTATCATGGAAACACTCTGAAGGTGCTGTCCGTCCTTACGGTGCATGGCTGAGAGCCTCTGGCATTGGTGTTCCATGCTCTGGATGGAAGATCAAGGAAAATATCCCAGTGCACCCACAAACCCCCTCAACAGTGTTCCCGATGCTGGTGAAACAAGGTGATAAAAATGTGATAGCCACAACGGGGGTAATGGATGATCACGATCATCACTCATATTTGATCTCAATCATGTAAAGATCAGGGAGGAAAATCATCTTAACTTCCATACTTATCTCCTGCAATCTCGTGTACAGCAACGCTACAGCAGAGCTACTTTCTATTTTAATTTGCATTTATTTGACAGTTATTTCTTGCCTTATTTGTAAACATTAGCAGTATATAAATAAGTATAACTTCTTGTAATAATAAATACGATTGAAGAAAACACCAACGTGTTTAGAATCCTCTATATGGTATCCAGAGCCTTCATTCTCAAACGAGTTTGATCCTCTTCTTCCGCTATGTCTTCATCATCTTCTCCCAATGCCAAATGTGCTGATGCAGGCTCCTCCACACCCAAACCATGGGTGGTAGACTCTGGTGCCTCTCATCATATTACCTCAGAAATGTCGAAGCTCTCTGTTCATTCTGAGTACGATGGTACTAATGAGGTGATCATTGGGGATGGTTCAGGTTTGGCAATTTCTCATATTGGCACCGTTAACTTAAGGCTTCCAACTCGCACTGTTACTCTCAACAACACTCTTTATGTTCCTGTCATTCATAAAAATTTGATTTCAGTGCATGAGTTTACCAAAACTAATAATCTTGTCCTTGAGTTTCACCCTTTTCATTTCCTCGTGAAGGATCCGACATCGGGGGTGACATTAATGCAAGGCCAATGTGACAACGGCATCTACTCATTTCCTGCTTCATCGAGCAAAGCTGATTCCTCACCCATGGCTTTTACCACTGAATGTGTCTCCTCTGATATTTGGCATAACCATTTGGGTCATCCCTCTCGGAAACTTGTTCATCATTTAATAAAACTGTATCAACTTCCATCAAATAAAAGTACTTCTCATTCACTATGTCCTTCATGCTCCATCAATAAAAGTCATAAACTTCCTTTTAATTCTTCTAGCATTTCCAGTTCTGCACCTCTTGAATATATCTTTACGGATGTTTGGGGTCCAACCCCTCATACGTCTCTTGAAGGTTACCGATATTATGCACTCTTTGTTGATCACTACACTAAATACTGCTGGTACTTTCCCTTGAAACTCAAATCTGAAGTGTCTACAATTTTTCCTCAATTAAAGACACTTCTTGAAAAACAGTTTTCATTACCTATTAAACACCTATACTCAGATAATGGAGTTGAGTTTGTAGCACTCAAAAACTACCTCCGTCAACATGGCATTTGTCATCTTACCACTGCTCCAGACACTCCAGAACAAAACGAAGTGGTTGAACGCCGTCACCGGCATATTGTGGAAACGGGAATGACCTTGTTACATCGTGCTACTCTCCCTTCATCATACTGGAGCCTTGCCTTTCAAGCTGCAGTTTACTTAATAAACCGTATGTCAACTCACTACACTCTTTCAAATCTCCATTTGAAATCCTATTTACTACTCGACCAAACTATCTCAAACTTAGGATTTTCGGCTGTCAATGTTTTCCATGGCTCAAACGTTACACTCCACATAAGTTGACCTCCAAATCTCGTCCCTGCATCTTTGTTGGATATTCCACTTCCCAGAGTGCATATAAGTGTCTTGATCCTGTCACCAATCGCATTTTCATATCTCGACATGTTCAGTTTGATGAAATCACCTTTCCTCATCAAAAATCATTGTCTTTATCTCCTCCCAGTAAACCTGTAACCTCACAACCTCAACCTCTCACTCTTCCTATCCTATCACTGACACTATCAGATGGTAAAGTCCTCTCGGGTCCCTTGCTCGATGCAGCTGGTTCATCGGTGCCTTCACACCCTTGTGTTGATGCTCCCCCATCCACATTACCTTTGGTTGCTACTGATTTACCATCCACAAATTCTCCTGTTGTAGACACTGAACAGGTTGCTGAAATAAGGCCATCCCAGCCTTTGCGCATGGTGACCCGTGCTATGAACAACATTCACAAGCCCAAGCATCTCTTCATGACCACCAAGCATCCCATGCCACCGTCCATAGAGCCTACTAGTGTTCATCAGGCACTCAAAGATCCTCATTGGCGTCAAGCCATGAGTGAGGAATTTACTGCACTCATTCGTCATGGCACCTGGAAATTGGTTTCTCCCACTCCCAATCAGAATTTGGTTGGCTCCCAATGGGTTTTTCGTATTAAAAGGAAGCCTGATGGATCTGTAGATTGCTACAAAGCCAGGCTCGTTGCGAAGGGGTTTCATCAACGACCTGGACTCGACTATACTGACACTTTCTCCCCAGTCATTAAACCTGCAACAATTCGCATCATCTTGTCTCTAGCTGTCATGAAAGGGTGGCCCCTCAAACAGCTTGACGTTAACAACGCTTTCCTCCATGGTTCACTTATTGAGGATGTGTTTATGGCTCAACCGAATGGTTTCATTGATGCCTTTCAACCTTCTCATGTTTGTCATTTGCAGAAATCTATTTACAGACTGAAACAAGCTCCAAGAGCTTGGTACCGAGCTCTTCATGATTGTCTTTGCAGTATTGGTTTTTTGAAGTCAGCATATGATCCCTCCTTGTTCATATATAATCATCGAGAGACTGTGGCATATTTTCTTGTCTATGTTGATGATCTCATTCTCACTGGTAATAACTCTACTTTCTTATCCAATGTCATCAACAAACTTGCCACCCAGTTTTCACTCAAGGACCTTGGATAGCTTCACATCTTTTTGGGTATTGAAGTTCTTCCTACCACCCAAGGTCTCTTTCTCTCCCAGCATAAATATGTGCGGGATCTCCTTCAGAAGACACAAATGGAGGGTGCCAAAGATGTGGTTACTCCTCTTTCTACTTTAGGCCATCTTCATCTCAATGATGGTTCAAGTTAGTACCATGTATCGGAGTGTCATTGGAGCTCTCCAGTACCTCTCACTCTCGGCCAGACATTGCTTTCTCTGTGAATAAACTTGCCCAGTTCATTCCGACTGAATTGCACTGGGTTGCAGTTAAACGACTACTGCGCTATCTCAAGAACACTCTTTATCATGGGATTCATCTCAGAAGATCCTCCTCTTTTCAGCTCCTCGCCTACTCGGATGCTGATTGGGTAGGGAATTGTGATGACCGAACCTCTACATCGTCTTATACCATTTTTTTTTTAGCCAATCCCATTTCATGGAGCACACGAAAATAGAGAGCTGTCGCTCGCTCCTCCACGGAAGCAGAGTACAGGGCCCTTGCCAGTGCAACATCTGAAATTGCATGGCTTCAATCCCTCTTCCGTGAGCTTGGTGTTCCACTTTCATCTACTCCGAGGCTCTTATGTGACAATATTGGTGCTACACAACTAAGCTTAAACCCAGTGCTTCACTCCCGAATGAAACATATTGCCATAGATTTGCATTTTGTGAGGGACTACGTCAATAAAGGGCTACTTCAAGTTGCACATGTTTCTACCCATCATCAACTAGCTGACTTAATGACCAAAGCTCTCTCTCTCTACAGCGGTTTCAACTTCTGAGATCCAAGATTGGTGTCGCCGATGGGAGCACCATCTTGCGGGGGCGTAATGGATGATCACGATCATCACTCATATTTGATCTCAATCATGCAAAGATCAGGGAGGAAAATCATCTTAACTTCCATACTTATCTCCTGCAATCTCGTGTACAACAACGCTACAGCAGAGCTACTTTCTATTTTAATCTGCATTTATTTGACAGTTATTTCTTGCCTTATTTGTAAACATTAGCAGTATATAAATAGGTATAACTTCTTGTAATAATAAATACGATTGAATAAAACACCAACGTGTTTAGAATGCTCTATAGGGGGCACCTGCGCAAGGAGGAGCAGGCGACGTGAGTTGTGGTAGAGTGGACTAAGTTGTTTTAGCTGACCGACAGCAAGCGAGTTTTGTGGAGAACATTGCACGGTGTGGACCAAGCCTCGTGGAAAAGGTGATTTCCTCGAAAACATTTGAGAGGAAGGAGAGTCTCAAGGAGTACATTGTAGAGATTGCTCCGAAAGTTAACTCAAAGACCAATGTAGCTGTTGACGGGTCTAGAGGCGGGAGTAGAGAACAATTACCTCACAAGGATGGGCCGAATAGTGAGGGGTCTGATGAGTTACACCTCACATCAAGTTACGTCCCTATGCAAGAAGAGACTGAGATTGACCATGGGAAATCAGCCGGGAGTATCTATAGTCAAGGGAAACTTGTGTTGCCTTTCAATAAACGATCTCTACATGACACGTTGCATCCTGGGGGTGTGCCTAGAACTGATACTGGCCTCCCAAGGAGTACTAAACAGAATCTTTTTAGTACAGAGGGGGTTGTGCCGTTACTAGTCTTCAGGGAGGGGGCTACTAAGATTTTCCCTGAGAAGTTAATCCATGCTGATGGCCTTAGACTCATAGAGAGAGAGAGGGCTGGGCAGACCATTGTTCAAAGCCCAAGTGGGGAAGGCCTTGTAGGAAGTGGACTAGAGCTTGCCCTCCTTTGCATTTGAATACAACATAAAGCACTCTGCAACAGATTGATAAGGGGAAGAGGAAGGCTACTCTGCAGCCTTCTAAGGTGTCAAAGCGTGGTAGGAGTAGTTTGAAGGAGGATGGGGATGGTACTGCAATCAGTTTATATCCAACGGTGGAGGCTACGATGCAACCCCACAATCAATGAAAACCATAAGCTGGAACTCTCATGGGCTTGGGAACCCAGGAGGAGTTAGAGCACTTCGTGACTTGATCATGAGGGAAGGTCTTAATGTGGTGTTTTTACAAGAAACAAAGATGGCTACTCTTCAGATGGAATGTGTACGTCTTAGAGTGGGCTTTGATTGTTGTTTTGCAGTGGCTTATGAGGGAAGAAGTGGGGGTTTGGCTTTGCCTTAGAAGAATGAAATAAATTTATCAAGCTTTTCTTTCTACCATAATGATTCTGAAATTCAGGATTCTGAGAGGGGGATTGTTTGGAAGTTGTTTGGATTGTATGGTCATCCAGAAATTGAGAAAAGAGGAGAAACTTGGAGATTGCTCCAAGCTTTGAAGGAAGATGGGGATGTACCTTGGCTTGTTTGTGGTGATTTCAATGAGGTGATATGCCAACAAGAGAAAATGGGTGGCAGGCCACAACCAGAAAGACTAATGCAAGAATTCAGAAATGTGCTTGATGATTGTAACCTTATAGATTTGGGCTTTGAGGGATCTAAATTTACTTGGTGTAATAGAAGGGATGAGCATCCGGTGATTTGTGAAAGACTTGATAGATTTATTGCCAATATCAGATGGATTGAATGCTTCCCTCTTTCTCGAGTTATTCATGGCAATGCAGCTCACTCAGATCACTTGCCAATTATATTATTTCCTAGTGCTGAGGCCAACCAATCCAGACATAAACTATTCAGATTTGAGGCCATGTGGGTCGAGGATGAGGAGTGAGGAGATGTCATTTCGAGGCATTGGTAAGGGAGCTTTGAAGGATCCATGGTTGATATAGCTGACAGATTAAATAGTTGCAACATGGGATTAGAAGAATGGAACAAACTGAAATTTGGACATGTACTTTTACATATAAGGAGAGCTTGAGCTAACATTCAGAGACTGCAACTCGAGGTTACCAGTAGGGTCTCAAAGGAGGCTTTGTTGTATGCTAGAAACAATCTCTAGTCATGGTTGGAGAGGGTGGAAATTCTTTGGAAGCAAAGAGCAAAAGCTCTGAGGCTTAAGGGAGGTGACAGAAACTCAAGATCTTTCCACCATAAGGCATCTTAGAGGAAGAGTAAGAATAGAATCAAAGGATTAAAAGGTGAGGATGGGACATGGCAATATGAAGAGAATAGAGACCATCTCATCTTGAGTTATTTTCAATCCTTATTTCAGTCTGAGCAATAGAGCAACAACTGGGATTTTTTGGATGGCCTGAATAGTAAAGTTACTACATAAATGAATGATGGTTTGCTGAAGGATTTTCCCAGAGATGAAGTCAAGGCAACTTTAGATCAAACGCATCCTACTAAGTCACCTGGAGCAGATGGCATGGCAACCAGTTTTTTCCAACAATATTGGCACATAGTGGGGAATGATGTGACAAATGCTGTTTTACAAATCCTCAGAATTGGTATCCTACCTTCCTCCCTCAATCACACTTTCATTACTTTGATCCCTAAGAAGAGTAAGCCAAAAAGGATTTCTCGGTTTAGGCCTATTAGTTTATGCAATGTGTTGTATAAAATTAATATCCAAAGTCCTAGCAAATAGGCTTAAAGATGTGCTTGTGTGATGACATGAACTTGCCTAAGCATGGCCCATAGATTTTATTCTTAGTTGTCATGGCATTTTGGGAGCTCTAGTTATTTTGGAAAGTTTTAGAGTCTTTGAATTAACAACTTGAGCCCAAGAGGGGAGCAACCCTAGAATGCTTTGTAATTTTCGGCCATATTTAGAAACTCAGGCCCAATGGCTTTAGGCCCATAACCCAAATCTTAGTCACTAGTGTCATGTCTCATGTAAGTGTTACACTATGAATCTAGACTTGATAGTGGGATAAGAGAGAGAGAGAGAGAAGTGTAGGAAAGCACAATGAAGTGGCTTGCATTCCTACCCTAGAGGAATTGCCACTTGTCAACATGCTAGAAACCTTCTAGAAGAATCAAGGGACAAAAAGAACCTAGGAAGACTAAGGAATTTTTGGCCAACCCATCTTCCCACACGCCCCCAAGTGTTAGGATGGGGGATTTTCCTAGTGGAACTCCTCTGTCCACTATAGAGTGCTTAAGAATAGAGTGGTAACCCCTGGGTTGACAAAGAACCGTTGACGAGCCTCGAATGGATTCCTTTTAAAAAATGCTAGAGCGATGAAGCATCTAACGCTAGTGGGCATAAGGCACGTAACCCGACGAAGTAAGGTCGAATTAATATGATTCTCTATTTATGACTTATTCATCACAGTGTATGGACCGTTGATGGTGCGGTAACTAGCAAGAAGACACGGTGCAAAGGGGAACCGTTTTGTGTTCACCCTATGAACAAGAATAAGAGCTCATATGATAAGGATCACTCGATGCAAATCTTGTGATATGTTCTGATAAGAAAAGTTCTGATAAAGATCAACATGAAAAAGAAAGTCAAAGAAGTTTTTCAAAAACGTTTAAAAGTCTCTGTTACAAGTCTTTTGGAACATGATCAAGTGCATAAGTCAAGTTTTGGTCAAGTCATATGTCAAGTACATGTCCATGCACACATTTCATGATATAGCTCTTGTATGCTTGCGTTAACTATTGTATGTTGTGTGATTACTTGCTAAGATTTCTTAAAATCTCATTGTGGTAGTTTCCACTACCATTCCCCAACTGGAATGGTAGAAGGTGTTACAGGTACCCCGGACTCCCAGGAATCATGAATCTAGATGGTTCCGTGGCAAAAGACGAGTATTCTGTACAGGCTTGTTCTGACTTTTTGAAGTTCTACTGGTACATGGACTAGTTGTCCGATTATCTTAAGCAAACCTCAAAGCCCTCATCTGATCCAAGGGCAATAGCCAAGGAATTAGAGTTGTCACCACCCGGACCTCAGAAGTCTCACGGAGTCTTGAAGAGGTCCCGTGTTTTGAGAGATTAAACATTACTCTATGTTTTTTTTTTATTTTTTTATGTCATATCTTCTAATACATATTTATGGTTATGGACAATGTGGGGATATGTTTTTTTGTTAGTACGGTACCATGTACTTTGTAATTGCTTATCACATTGTTTAGAATACCCGACTTTTTATTATTTTTCCATTGTTATGAGATTGCATACTGCTAGTGTACTTAGGTGCATTGCATATTATCGGGTATGTACAAGGGGTGTGTAGCCTTGTGTTACATGCCTCGACATGTTTGTCACAGTCCAATCCCAAGCAAGGGCTGGGGGCGCCCCAGCTTGATGTGATCATCTCTAGCTCTCAGTGTGCATTTGTCCCTGGTCGACTTATAATAGATAACATCCTTGTGGCTTATGAATTGATGCATTTTCTAAAGATCAAGAGGAATGGTAAGAAGGCTTTATGTCCATTAAGTTGGACATAAGTAAAGCTTATGATCAAGTGGAATGGTCCTATCTAGCATCTGTTATGGAGAAAATGGGTTTTGCTGCTCAATGGATTGCTTTAGTAATGATGTGTGTTAAATTTGTCTCTTTTTCAATTTTGATAAATGGGGAGCCTAAAGATGAGCCTGTACAGAATACTTGTCATGATGTGTGTTAAATCTATCTCTTTTTCAGTTTTGGGCGACTATCCTGGTGGTTTGCATGTTTGACGTGGCTATGGGCGATTCTTGTGGTAGCGTGGGCTACCAGTGGTGGTTTGGTGCTGTGACGCCACGGAACTTGACACGGTTTGCTTCTCGGATTGGGCCTTTTTTCTTCTCGATTCCTTGCAACGGTGACTGAGTGGAGGTTACAGTGCTTGAGGTATGGCTTAGTTTCGGTTTGGTGGTTGGCCTCACGGTGGTTGGCTTACTGGTTTGGGTGTGAGACGTGTACCTTGCCAAGATGCTTGCTTGGCTTCACGGTGTGACATCTTGGTTCTTCTTGTAGCCTGCTATTTGTGCAGTAGGGGAGGCCATGAGGGGTTGTGTGGGAGGGCATATGCTGAGCGGCAACCCTAGCTTGGAGAAGATGATCAGTATGGGTCTAACGTTTGCGTGTTCTATATATATAGGGATTGCTGTTGTGAATGTATTAGGAGGGAGACAAGCGTGCTAGGGGAGTGCCAAAGTCGTGCGTGGAGGGGGGTAAAAAAAAAATATAGCTGAACATTGGTTGATTCCCTTGTGATTGGATTTCAACGCATACAAGGTTCGGACATTTTTTTT
>QEOT01000017.1:175555-190603 GCA_003123785.1 Pterocarya stenoptera | reverse complement strand
TTCTCAATCTTTTATTTTTCTGCTACATCATAATGCTTATAAGATATACTTGTTTTTATATATAGATGAATTTGTGTTATAAATTTTAGATGTGGAAAATTAATTAGTGGTAATGTCTCTTTGGCTTTGTTTTATTGTAGTGCTTGAACGGTTATGGAAATGACATCAGCAAGTGTCAGTTCTACATGGATATGCTGGCTGAGTGCAGGAGAAACTCCGGTTCTATGTTGAATGCCTAGACACTCCCCCTTGCTTTGCCATGCAATGGAAACTTTGCGCCAATGAACCTAATTTTATGTTTGTTATGATGGTGATATGGTACTCCATTTATGGTTGAAGATTAGTTTATAATAATTTACATCAGAAGATACTGATAAGCTCTTTAAGCATTTCGTTATTATTGGAACTGGGAAATTCTACAATCCTATTTTGATTTTTGAGTTCTCTTAAAGTGAATTTGAATAATCAAGCATTCAAGTAAGTGGTCTTTGTTGAAAGCTATCTGAGGTGCATTCTAAGTGCTATGTTGCCAATTTATTGAGCACTTCTTAACTCGGACGACTCAGTTGGCGCAATCAGCTGGCTGTAGAGGTGGTAGAGGTGATGGTAACTTTGAGGTGCGGTTTATATATTAGTTGAGTTGAGATGAGTAGAATAAAATATTATTGAAATATTATATTTTAATATTATTATTATTTTAATATTTGAAAAAGTTAAACAGTTTATTATATTTTATGTGAGAATTTAGAAAAGTTGTGTAATATTGAGATGAGATAAAACACTTCTTGTATCTAAATTGAACTTATTCTAGTTTGTTGATACACAGTTGGCAGGCGGATTGCTATGGTTTTTGGTTTGGATACTACAGGGACCATCGGGACTGATGGTTCCAACCGATTGTGAACCAAAGCAGTGTATTTTCAGAATTTTGATTTTAAAATTTTCTTCAAGTATTTCTTTTACATTTTTAAAGATATTTCTTTTATAAAAAAAATACATAAATTAAATAATATTTACTTTCTTAATTATTAAGTAAAAAAAATTAAAAACTAAAAAAAAAAAAAAGCATCGGTGTACCATCTGTCCAATAAGCATTACTCTTTTGGTTTTCTGGCTGCTGAAATGTGAAATGCTAAATAATGTCGATGGTTGTATATTATGTTCTACTACTGCTGCAAAATCTTTTCCTCAAATGGAATTTCCTGGTCGATCGAGTGAATGTTTGGAAGCGTAGCAAATGCAACCCAACAGAAGTGATGGTCTAGAGAACTTTTATTTTCTTAATTAAGCATTGTTGTCTGTTGAGATGTGATGGTGAGGAACCAGGAGGAGTCAGCTTTCTGTTCTAATCAATAATCCCCCGACCTGCAATGCCCTTATAAAAAGAGGGAGGCAAAGCCCAATAGATCTGCAAGTTGGCCGCCTGCAATGGTGTGGTAGGATTGGGTTGGGAAAAAGGAAAGAAACTTGTCTATTCACTTTGGACCTACTCAAAACCTCCTAGGAACTTGGTTGTTCCCCATCTAATATTGCTGGGTTGCATGGTGTGGCTGCATCCCTTCTTCCTACTTGAATAATGACATATATAGAACAACAATTGAGTACTCATTTGTTCGGAAAAGTAATGAAGAAAATAAAACTCCAAGATAAGTGGGCATAGGTGGATGCCCACATAAACACCTTGGTCGAGTGGTGCTTATAGATACGTTTGTCCAAGTTTTTTCAAATTCCATCTGTAGGAGCTGCTGCTTCTGCAGCCGTCGTTTTGGACTCGTGCAATTCGCTACCTGCAAGGTCCAAAAGAAGAATGTAGTTTTCTTTTGCCAATGGTTTCCCTTTCTTCACGCCTTGAATATTTCGGAATAACACGCTTGTAAAAGTTGTGGGGTTCGTTGAAACATTCGAATGCTTATCGGGGATTTATTTATTTGTTAGAAAAAAAGATTACGTGCGTGTACTTCTGATGAATTCTTTTTCTTGCATTTGCTTTTGAATTCTCAGTGGCCTCCGACCTACGTCTGTGCAAATAAAATACAAAATCATCGGTCGGGAGTATTATTATATCATATATCATATTATATGAACTGAGCTTGGAACATGAAAAAGCTTAAAAATCGTGAACCGGTTCCTTCTTTTTAGTGGAATTCTATGTTTGTAACCAAAACGCGTGCGCCAACATTGTTTGCAAGTTTCTTTACTTCCAACACACGTAGAAAAATTGACCTAGTCCTAGGTACTGTCAAACAATGTTTTTGTCATTCCAAAGTCAAAAGTTATATTTATATATCAAAAAGCCTGTCAAGGCCTTGAAAGGTCAAATTACGAATGGCCAAGTTGCGATCAAGCTTCTAAAGGTTATGGTTTCCATTCCCCACAGGACTCGATATTCAACTTCGGGAAGACAAGGGGCCGGGAAAAAACGCTTTGATTAAAAAATGTACGAAAAGGAAAAACAAGAAACATATATATAGAATAAAACAACCATCACATTTCTAAAGGACTTGGAATATTGGACTGGGAGATCAATTCAAAATTTCATGTTTCCTTATTCTTCCAAAAGTTTGTGGGACAACACATACTTCCATTAATAGTGATGGAAAAAGAAAGAAAAAAAGAAAGAAAGAAAGAAGCTTTTAATTCCCACTGGTTAGTAGAGAATGCAACATAATTCCACTGTTTATAAAGGAAATTTTCAATTCCAACTGGTAGTACCCCACCTCTTTTGTTTCTTGATAGTCATCTTCACTCACACTCAGAAATTTGGGGAGAATATCTTTTACTATTCGAGATAATGCAATAAGTGGAAAAACCGATAATTTAAATTTAAATTTATATGGGTATGCAATTTTTTATATGAATTAATCTTATTTTATATTTACCCGTCTTATCAATCATATTTACCCATCCATGCATGATAGATCATATCTAAATATATATCTGTTAATTTATTACATTAATGTTCGATACAATGGTATAATCAACAGATTTATTTATTCTTTCATGGCATGCTTAGTATCGCACAAAAATAAGTACAACTTGAATTGTGAAACTATTGTTATTTCATCGATATGGTTGACTTTGGAGATTCCTTTTACGATACGGATTACAGTTAATCATATCTCAAAAAGTTAAAAATGCCAACTTAAAGACAGCTAAACTTGCTTCCTAATGCAGCAATACATCTAGCTCGCCGATGAATCACACGTTTCTAATTCTTCATTCCTTCTAATTCCGAGGATAAGTTAATATTTACAAATTTTATTTTATTCTTAATATTGTGATCGTCATCGTCATAATCCACCCTTGAGAAAGCGAATGCACAGTCTCTTCCATGCCTCTCGATCAGGCTCACGTGCCCCGGCCTTAGTTTTCACCTCCTCAGCATAAGTATCCTGCATGTGATCGATGAACATTTAAGAAAAGAGTCAAAATTAATGTTCTTCAACGAACTATCTACACCATTCTATTGCTCAGCCTGATGTTTGATCGATCCAACAGGGGACATACCGTGATCATATCGCGCTGGAGAAGACGATCAACGAGGTGCAGAAGAATGTCTTGGGTGTACTCAGGGTGACCTTGGATGCCCATCAGATGGTTCCCACACCTAAACATCTCAATTCCAGTCTTATCAGACCATGCAATCTTCTCAGCCTTGGGAGGAAGTTCCCGGACCTGGTTTATATATATATATATATATATATTTTTTACATTAGGTCAAGCTAGCAGCATACATCATTTTTTTAGTTTTTATTTTGGACTCGTGTTATCATTTAGAAATGGCGCTACCGGGGCCGGCTGAAAGGCAAGGCAATTAAGGCTATCGCCTAAGGCCCCCAACCTTGAGTAGGCCCCAAAAGATAAATATTATGACCTTAAAAAATAAACCATAGAAAAAATATTGGTTAGGATAAAAGATGGAATTTTTTTTGCCTAAAATAAAATCAATCTTAAATGGTAAAATTTGGTAAAAAAAAGAAAAAAAAATTAGTAAATGTAGAAGTTTTGATATCGACGACCTTATTTGTTTTCATAATGAAGTATTAAAAGAAATATATATATGGATAAGGAATAATATTCTATTTATAGAAAAATTAGATTCTATTTCAAATTGTTATAGTACTAATATATATTATTATTCATAATAATATTAATATTTATTTTGCATTTTAGAAAATTTTATTATTTAATATTTAAATTTTATTATCATTTTTAAATTAAATCGTCGTGGTCGCCTTAGGCCACAAAATATATTGAGCCGCCCTTGGGCGCTACTCTGCGACTTACCAGCTCAAGCTTACCGCTAGACTACAAATATTTTTTTATTTTTTAAAAAGTTTTTATTCAGATTTTAAAAAAAAAATATTTTTAAAAAAATAATAAACTAATAATAATTTCTTTAACTATTACGTAAAAAATTAAAAATTAAAAAAAAATTAAAATACAGAAATTGTCGAGTGGACAAAATAATATTTCCTTTAGTGTTACCAGGTGGCTTTTTAAGGGAAAAAAAAAAAAAATACCTCGTCTCGATGGCATTCGATCAGAGAGAGAGTTGGAGGAAGTTTTAAAGATGAAAGGAACTTCGAGGACGATGATAGATGGATGGTTGTGACTCCCATGTCCCACCCTGACATGTGCCGGCCTGTCTTTCCTCCCAACGCACGGGCCAGTATCTGATAAAAAAAATCACGAGTCACGTACTTTCGCGTTAAAAAGAATCGTTTTTTTATTATTCATGATTTGGAAGCGATGAAACATGTGGCTCCTAAGTCATAATTGTCACCATAAATACATTTATGAAAAAAAGGAAAAAAAAAAAACATAAAAAACAAAAGCAATCATCAAATAGAATTGTACATTCGACAATGCGTGATGAACGATTGTCCTTCACAAAATCTTAGCGTGATGAAATATCAATCAGAAAACTTTATCCAATAAAACCAATCTTTCATGGGGTTAGAAAATCAGAAAGCAAGAGAACGAATGCACATGTAGTGTCGGACATCCTTCCTTTCCGTACTCTTAACAACGGGGGATAATTAATAGAGGACATGTCACTTTGGGAAATCCAATGTAGGACGCATGGTTCATTATCGTTCTAAGAATTAAACTAGGATGGCGTGGCTGAAACATGTAACCAAAGTACGTCCCCATGACACGAATGACGCACATTAGACAAAATTCAATAAGAGCGATGAAAAGGGCATCGCGTTTGCTAAGCAGATAGATGCTGAATTTGTCCACCGACAATTGCTATGTGACACCAATAGAATGAGCCTATAGATATATAAATAAATGGCTCATGTCAACATTGCCAGCACTGTAGAGAATGATAACGTATTTTAAAGTTTAGCACTTTGTTCCATATTATTTTATGGTAAGCATTATGGCTCCAAGACAATTATTTGATTGGATTATAAGCTAGATTTATGCACAGCGCAGCAACATGTGACAACCTTATGTGGAAGCTTATCTCATTATGTCCCAACAAAGCCACAACCCACAAAAGAAACCTGTCATGAACTAATATTTTAAAAACAAAAAAGAGACCAATTCAATAAATAAAACGAGTGGTTGAAGCATGCCTGATCATTAGATAAGCATGTCAGTTGTACACATGCAGTGTCGAGATTTTTACTCAACTAAAATATTTTTCATGTGGGCTTCACAAAGAACTTCCACTAGTGATCTGGAGAGATCTAATTATAAGCTCTCCAAATTATTTTTTGACTTTTTGTGGTTTTCAACCCACCAACTTAATTATGTCTACATGGGGTTTTATCAGGAATTTGAAACTTGAAAAATTGAAGTTTGTGGCATTGTTTAAATTATTTTGAATGTTGACAAAGCTGAGTATCCTAAAGGCAAGTTTAAGTGGGCATGAATAAATTAAATGTGAGGAGATACTAGAGTATAAAATGGGCCCCATGTGGTACAGACGGCTCACAAAACAACCGTCAACCGAGATTTTTGTTCTATTTAGGACTGTAAAGAAATTAGTCTATTTGATATCTTGTTTGGTATTCGTCTGATTAAATTCGAATCAACTCAACTCGTAAAAATGACATATACCCAATAAAATTTGACTAAACTCAACTAAGACTCGTTAAGGCCCGCTCGTTTATGTCTGAGTCGACTTGTCAGCTCGACTCGATTCATTCATATATTGCTAAGTATATATATACATGTATATATACATATATATTAATTAGCTAATAATATAAGCATAGCATGTTTATAATTAGATATATAATGTAATCTAATTACTTATGTCTATATATTGAATATACTCCATAACTATATTTTATAATTTGTACAATAATTAATTAATAAAATTTAATAATTTTATATACTAGTATGTGGGAACCATATAAGAACCAGACATATTCTATCATATTATGTGTATGTATTAATAATTTTTGTAGACATATAATAAATTATTATTATAGATAAATATCAACTAGTTAAATATTAATTATTTATAAATTTTTAAAATCTTATAATTCAATAGAGATTCTAATTATTAGTTGTACAAATTTAATATCATATATTTTTTATTCATTTATCTAATTTATTAATTATTAAATCTTATTCAAAAAATAAAAAAAATATATAATTTGAGCCGAGTTCGAGCTAGGGTTGAAAACTTAGGTTACTAAATCGAGTTCAAATAAAGAACAAATAAAAAAAACTAAAATTCGGGTTCGAGCTCAAAGTCTCGAGTATTTTTATTAGAGCCGACAAGCTAAAGCCCAGTTCGGATTGATTAAACCCTAGTTACATTCATCTTTCTTTCTCTCTCTCCCTCTTACAATTGCGGCATTGGCGTTTCTCTGTGTCGTACAGTTCTCGTGTTCACTCGCAGTGATTGCGCGCGTGAAACACGAAACTCAACGTATGAACTATGACGGACATCCTACGAACTTAGTTTAAACGACTCCAAAAAAAGGAGTTGAAATCCCCCATTCCATTTCTCCTTTTTTTCTACTCAATTTAAGAAAGAAAACGGCCTAAAGCTTGAGCCTCCCAGATGGCCAGATCGGTGACATGTGTGCAAATCCCCATACAATATGCATGGATGCGAATTTTAGCTAAATATGGAACGCCAAATAGAAAAATAGAAAGAAAAAGCAACCTTGATAAAGTATCATTTTAAAATTGGAAAGAAGAAAAAAACTAAAACCCAGAAAAAAATAGCTATATACTAACGTGCTTGGGAGTCGGGATTGAATGGGGCCAATGGGCTGTATGTGCAATGTGGCATCCACCGCTTTCAAGTTCAACAGTCATGGTGGGTGGTGAACAACAACTAGGTTTGGCAATTGACACCAAATATCAACAGCAATAAAAGCACGAAGAACCCCCCCCCCCCTTCTCTCTCATCGCATTCTCCGAGAATGACAGTTAAGAAACTAACGTGTATGACAGGATGCCAAAAAGACAGCTAATTGAAGGTGATTTACAAAAAACAAAAACAACCAATTAAAGTATTACGAGTTTGTATAGAAAGAAGATCAAAAGAAGAGATACATACCTGGTGTCCAAAACAAATACCCAGAACTTTTTTCTTCATGGAGTCCAATTTCTTCAACAGATTCAAGAGCTTACAGATCCAAACGTCGTTCCCATGCGCATCATTGCAGCTTCCGGTGATCACAAACCCGTCAAAGAGGGCGATCTCTTTGTCTTCCGGGAACTCGCCGAAAGCCACCCGGTACACGTTCCAAGTCTCGCCTTCCTCGGCCAGCATTCCCACGAACACCCCAAAGTACCCTCCATACATCTTCTTCACGTAGTCGGAGTCCTCGGCGCACAGAAGAACAGCGAATCTCTTCCCACCCATTTCCCTTCTCTCGCCCTCTCTCCACTACTGTCTCTCTATTAATGGAGTTTCGCAGAGATAAAGGACCGTTTCCTTTAATTCTATATTAGAGAATGCCTCTTTTCTCTCTCTAAAGCCAGTTCAGAGAGAGGACGAGGGAGAAAGAGAAACAGGAGGCCGATGATCCTCTCTAAAAGCCTCGAGGTTGTCCCTCTTTGTTTTCTTCTTGGTGGCGGATACACAGCGTACAAAGCTGTTTATAAACTAGTGGGTTGCAGAAAGAGTCATGTCTGGCGACGTAATTTACAATCGTGGCCTCGGGCCAGTATTGCTCGGTTTGCCAAAGATGCCCGTGCTCGAAACTCTCGTTATTTGGCCCACATGGATACATGCAATGAGGATGAATGACTTCCATATATTGACATAACAGTTGAACAAATATTATTAAAATATTATTTTTTAATATTATTATTATTTTAAAAATTAAAAAAATTAAATTATTTATTATATTTTACATAAAAATTATAATAACAAAATGAAATAAAACCTTTTCTCGATAAAAACGTAATATATCTACCCAAATAATTACCAAACACAAATATACTTTGCCTCATATAAATATTCCTTACAAGTTTGGCCAGCAATCTAATATGTTCGCTATGTTCTCACACGCAAAAATAAAAGAAAAAAAAATTCCAGTTTTATTCAACTTTCCATCTAAAAAAAGTTTCAAACGTTTGGAAATGAGAAGAAAGTGCAGTGTTAGGGCGATTTTAAGAGAGGAAAAGAGATAGATCATAGTGATCAGAATCTGTGAGTTGTATATTCTATTACGAGTAACTGAGCAATTCTGGAGGATTTCGATTTAAAGCAAATTAGCAATCTTGTAATTAATGGATTTTACCATTCTCACAAAAAATCATAATAATGATTAAGTACGGTAGGGTACTGAGTCGTTCCTAAGAAAAACCATATAACGATGGAATCCGATGAAAAAATGTCACCTATATCAATATGAGGTAAAAATATATATATATATATATATAATATAATCGTTAATTAGTCTCACCATTTCCAAAAAAAAAACAAAACATTAAAACCCTTTCACAAAAAGCAATTAAAAAAAAACTGACAAACTTGTATACTTCAATTGATCTGTTTGTTTGATATTTAGCAATATTACTTGTCCTACCTTTCTGTTTATATTTGTTCGGTTTTATCATGGAAAATCATTTATCGATCTTAGCCTTAATTACATGACGAGATCAAGAGTTCATGAGTATTACAAAGTTAATGGGGTATTTATATATGTATGTATAAAGCTAGGTAATGTCATTCAGCTAATTTACCTCTAGATGATGACTTGATTACGGATATAGTCATGAGTTTTTAGCACATACCATATTGGGCGCCGTGACTTTAAAGGAATTATATATCATTTACTATTAAATCATTCTTACGATGTAAAATAGCTTATATCAATTTTAGTTCTATTTCAAAATTAAGGATTTTTTATTTTTGGGTTTTGCTACACAACCTCCACCACACTCCACACTCCACACTCCATATTGTTTTAAACTTTTTAATTTTTTAATATATTTTTTTTTTTTGAGTTTATTCTTTTTAAACTATTTCAAATTTTTTATTCAATATTCATATAAAAAAATTTGATAAAAGAAAAAGATAAAAAAAAAAAAATTATGGATTATGGAGTGTGAATGAATAGTAAGAGGAGGTTGTGAAGATTTTTTATTTTTAAAATGATTTACTCTCAGAAGGTAAATATTCAGAGTGAATTGCAAAACATAGAGGATTTAGAGAGGTTTGTACTTGCAGATAATGAAGGAAGTTTAAGAACAAATTTAGGAGGTGTAACCGGTTTGGTTTTAGATAAAATTTAGAATTGAATTAGCATATACCGGTTTTGTATTTTTAAAAATTGATTACGCACTGGTTATCCTCTAAACAGGTACTTTCGATTTTAGTGGTGCGGTCCGATTTTTCGATTTTAATCATCTACCATAAAAAAACTACTCCCATGTAAAAAATCTGCTACCATGAAAAATGTGCTATAACAAAAAAACTGCTATAGAAAATCTGTTATAAAATATAAAATCTGATAAAAAAATTGTAACAAAAAAAAAAAACCCTAAATCAGAAGCTCATTAAAGTTTTTACATATGCAATTATGCACGTATTGATATCAGTTCACAAAAAATACATTAAAAAAAAAAAAGATCAACCAAAACTGACTTTTTTATAAGTGTTCAATAGATACCAAATAAATTGATATAAATGAATCTCAAGTACATGAATTACAATGACAAGCCAAAAGGACAAAGTACATTGCCTCTCGTTACATAGCACAAGGGAAAAAGATTATGGGTTCCTTATTTCAATACACATAGAATAAAGATTAATAGAGAAAGAAAGACCATCAATGTAATAACAAAAAATTCAAATAGAGAATACACACAATGCAAGAAAACATTGTAATGATTTAAGAAAACATTGAAATGATTCAAGAAAACACAGAACACATAAGAAAATCAAACTAGTAGAATCACTGATTGACATCCATTCAACCCAAAAAAATTTATCAAGTTCAAATCTACTAACTGATATATATCTATATATATATATATATATATGACCAAACAAACAAAATTACCCACAAAAACAAAAAGGAAAGAAATTAAGCTATTTTCACCTGGATGGAGAACTACACATGTTCATCCTCGATGGGGACCTATACAACATATATAAACCCTAAACCCTAAAATCTAAAATTATACCTTCCACAATTATAAAATACAGATTCAGCTTGACAGCTTGATGGGGAGCTATACAAGAAAGAAAGAAAGAAAACTATAAAATATAAACTCTAATAAGATTTCGAAATCTATAAAAAAACCCTAAATCTGAAATCCGTAAATTTGATAAAAACCCTAAATAAAATGAATCAATCAGCTCACCGAAAGGGGAAAACAATATCTAAATCAAGTAAATGTAAGATTTTGAAAATTAAAAAGCATATATATGTTCACATACCGATTAGCTCACCAAGAGAGGGGAAAACAATATCTTTGATTCTGTAGCCTTGGGAACAACTGGAAGTGGAGGAGAACAGAACAGACCAACAATGTCGACGACGAAGGTGTTAGACCCCCACGTAAAATTGCCTCCAAAGTTGCCGCACATGTCCTAGCCATGTCCGGGACATGCCCCTTGAGCCACGAGCATGCCTTGGCCCGTGTCTTGTCACACACAGGGCGCCCAGCATGCTCATGGACCGGCCACATGCATGCCTTGGCCCTCGTCTTGACACCCACGGGGCGCCCAGCATGCAAGCCTTGTGCGCGCCACGCCTCGACCCCAGCGAGGTTAGTAGCTTTGAGCGGGTCAACGCACGGTCGGGCATGCGCACGCCTATGCTCATGCCCCTGCGCCGCGTGGCCCTGCGCATGTGCGCAGATCGCATGGCCTTGCGCATGCACGCAGGCCGCATGGCCCAGCGCGAGCAGGCCGCATGGCCCCGCGTAGCCCCTCAGGCCGCATGGCCCCTCACGCCCCCCATGACCGCATGGCCATGCGCACGGCTATCATGCGCACAGCCATGTGCACGGCTATCAGGCGCACGCCCATGCGTGCGCCCATGCATCAACAGCCGGCCATGCACCCAGCCGCACACCAGCGAGGCTAGTGGCATGCCCTCTAGGTATGCCATCCAGCCCACTGGCCTAGCCCGTGCCATGCAGAGCAGGCCAGTGGCATGCCCACCTGGCATGCCATCCAGTGCACAACTCCAGCCCGTGCCTTGCAGAGCAGGTAAGTGGCATGCCATCCAGCGCATGGCTCCAGCCCATGCCTTACAGCAGGCTCACATGGCTAGCCACCATCAGCAGGCCGAACATGGCACCATGCCATGCCTACCAGTCGGCCCATGCATGGCACCATGCCATGCACCACAGCTAGCCATGCTGAGCCACTTAGCCATGAACCAGACCGAGGACCACCATGCACCATCCTAGCCGCACCCTTGGCTCATGCATGCCACGGCCATGTGGTCCATGCCACTATCCTTGTTTATTTTATTTATTTTATTTCTTTTGTTGCAAAGGGGCCTTTTGGGAGTTTCTAAATTGTAACCTTATAAATAGGACCCTTAGTCATTTCTTTCACATCTTTTGACAATATTTCTTTGTGGACAACTTTGTTCTTGAGATCATTTTCGGTGCCTAGCACTTGGGCTTTTTGGGGTGCAATTCGTAAATCCCTAAGGAGAGAATCACACTTTGCAATTCGTGAATAAGTGTGATTCAATTTATCAATCCTATGAGTATTTTCCATTCCATTTCTTGTCTTCCATTTATTCTCTATTGATCTCGATATTTTGTGTTCATTGTTCATACTTTGTTCATAATTGTTCTTAAGTGATTCGGCCAACAAGTGTGTTCCCTAGTCCATTTGATCTTCCTTTCTCCCACATACTCGACCAACACTTGTTGCCCTACTTGCCATATTCGGCCATCAACTCCCAAAACTACCCTTCATCCAACCCATTCCCTCCATAGCCGAGATACACTTTCCATACTTGTTTAAATTCAAATTTCGGCTACCTTAGCCTTATTTGAATTAGTCTAGCCGCCCACTCCACTTACCATATTAGAGTTTCCATATTGGAAACCCTAGTTGACTCAATTAATTCCCTTGGCCGGCCATCAATCCAATCCTAGACAAATCTCAAGTTTTTAGGAAACTTTCCTAAAAACTCTCACTTGCCCATTCGGCCAAGCCTTGGCCGCCCCCCACTTTTGCCCTAGCTCCAAACCCTAATCATCTCATCTCACAAACCCTAGCCGCCCATCTCACTCATCCAAGCTCTAATCCTAATCCAAGTGGCACCAACCCTAGCTCACCCTAGTGCCGAGCACCTCTCACCAATGTGATTCCAACACTTAACCAATTTTTCACCTTCCATACACTTCCTACTAGCCTAAACACTAACCTCACCTTGCCCAAATTGTCACCATAGCCAACCTTGAGTGTGA
This sequence comes from Pterocarya stenoptera, assembly GCA_003123785.1. Classification (NCBI taxonomy): domain Eukaryota; kingdom Viridiplantae; phylum Streptophyta; class Magnoliopsida; order Fagales; family Juglandaceae; genus Pterocarya; species Pterocarya stenoptera. The sequence continues at coordinate 177,727 of QEOT01000017.1, read as the reverse complement.
ACCAAGCAAGTGAAGGACTTGAAGTCGGTTAACCAAAGGAGCTCATAGCCGAGGAGGACTTAGTGTTTAGAGACTTGACCGGGATCCCTAACAGAAGGGCTGTTGATGGCGTGAGTTTGTTAATTGTTATAGTGAGTTTAATTTATTATAACTATATTATTGATAGTATTATAGCGATAGTATTAGTATAGTAATTTAGTATTAGTATTACTATATCATTATATTATATGTGATTATTCAGTATAGTGATTTATATACTAATTTATATATAAACTTAAAGTATATTACTAATAGCAATATAGTATTAGACTATAGTATTATTATAAATATTAGTATTAATTATAATAATTAGAATAACTATATATTAATATTTGTTAATTGTTATAGTGAGTTTAATTTATTATAACTATATTATTGATAGACTATAGTGATAGTATTAGTATTATTATATCGTTATTTTATATGTGATTATTTAGTATAGTGATTTATGTACTAATTTATACATAGACTTAAAGTATATTATTAATAGTAATATATTATTAGACTATTAGTATTAGGTCATAAAATGTAAATTTTAATTAATATAAATTATATACTAATATATATATAGTATTACTATACATATCTTATGTCATTAGTATGATAAAATGTTATTAATAATTTAATATATATTTTTTGTTTAAAGCATATGATCAATTAAACCTTTATTTTATAAATTATGATAACATTATCTTATATATATAATATATTATATATAAATTAAAAAAATAATTTAAAATATATATTAAATAGAACTGGTCCGGTTTGGGCAAAAAATGTTCGGAATCAAAACTGGATTGGTTCCGACCAGTTTTTCAATTCCAAAAACCTATTCCGGACCGGTTGGACCGGTTCAGGTTGGTTCAATCTAGTTTTTCGAGTTTTTTTTAGTCCCCAAAACAAATTAAACATTTAAATTGCTTTAGCTTAAGTTGCAGTCTTGTGAATATCATGATAATCAATTGTCTTGCATCTTGGTGAGATATCTAAGCTCAAGCAAATAATAGAAATTAAGTAAAAAAGAGAGAAAAATGCTAGGGACCTCGCTGTGGGATCTCATTTGATGTGGGTCCTCCACATTGACTGAAATACATTTCCCCCCGAAACGGAGGCATTCTACTTCTCCTTTAATTTATTTTCATTTCTCGTTGACTGAATCTCCATTTCTGTAGTGCAATTTCTCTGTCGAGTTTGTCATTCCCAGCCCCATCAAGTTCATCCATTCCCAGCCACATCGAGTTTGTCTCCCCTCCCCTCCATCTCCGACCCATTTCCAGCGCTTTGTCCCTTGGATCGGCCTTCATCTCTGATCGGCATAAGATTTTTCAAGGTAAATTGATTTTTTTTTAACCTACATTTCCCCTCCACCAATTGATTTTTGTTTTATTTTACTAACATCTACAACATATTCTGCTAAATGGTTAGAGGTTATGGCGAAACAAATCAGAAGCATAGCTTTTAACATTAGGACCATTGAGGCTTTTCAATGTTAAAAATGGCTGGGTGGCTACCATATGAAGCTATTGGTTGACAGCTTCTACATTAACTTTAAAGAAAGCGTCGAAAATGGAGGGAAAACAGAGGAAAAAAAATAATCAATTTACCTTGAAAAAATATTGTGTCGGTTGGAGATGGGGTCGATTTAGGGGACAAAGTGCCGGAAATGGGTCGGAGATGGAAGGGAGGGGAGATGAATTCAATGGGGTTGGGAATGGACAAACTCGATTGGGCTTGGAATGATGAACTTAATGGAGAACCTGAGGGGTTTGATGGGTTTGACAGAGAAATTGCACTGTAGGAAGGGAGATTCAGTCAAAGGAGAACGAAAGTAAGATAAAGGAGAAGTAGAATGCCTCTGTTTCGGGGGGAATTGTGTTTCAGCCAACGTGGGGAAAAAAATTAAAGAAGGCCAACGTGGAGGACCCACGTCAAATGGGAAGAGAAAACGGGATCCTTAGCATTTTCCAAAAAAAAAAAAAAAAGGGATAACGCTACTCTGCCCTCTAATTTTTACCACATATTTTTCTCCTTGAAGTGGCACTACAATGTGAGGCTAATTAAATAGATTAAAAAATAATATATGCAAAACAAAAGAAAACATAAAAAGAAGAAGACTAAAATTCTAAATTACTT
>QEOT01000017.1:110314-173771 GCA_003123785.1 Pterocarya stenoptera | reverse complement strand
GAAGAAGAACATGTATAGATTGAAAAATGGCCTCCTTCAATTCTCATTAATGTAACTCAGAAAAAGCTTTGGATTGATTGAAATGAAACTGTTTTTTTTTTTTTTTAAATGGTATTGCACGTTGAGGGACCTCCTAGCTAGTATATATTTATGTTCTTCATTAATGGGCTAGAAAGAACAAAGAAAAAAAGAAAATTTGAATTTCCAGAAATCAATTAGAAGAATAGATGTTAGCACTTTAAAAAAAAAAAAAAAAGATAAGTAAATATTTAGTCCATAAAAATAATTATAAAAAATTATTTTATAAATTAGAGTGGCTTAATGTGTTAAAACAAATACATTGAACCCATTAAGAACTTGTCAATTAGTTAAGTACTTTATTTTCATGATTCTAGATCTTGATAAACGTAACATTTTTTTTTAATCTTCTCTTTTGAGTCTTTGGGTTCATGTGAATATTCATTGCCTATAGCACTACAAGAGTCAAGAAAAAAACAAATGCACATGTCACTATTATAAAGACAACGTCATGATCAACATCCCATGAAAAAGAAAGAAATAACAAAACCAAAACAGCCAAATTCTTCTTCGTGAGTGGGAATATGGGCGAACCTCATTTATTCATTGTTTTAATCTCAGAAACCAAACTCTTTCGCATAACATTATTATCTTTGGTTCCCCTTCGGAGTATACAAATAATGTTGAAGAAATTTAAAAAAACTGTCTTCATTCGCCTTGTCTGGTTCATGAAGGAGGCAATGACCAAGTAGGAGATCGACAAATTGAAGTGAATATATTAAGAGCAACATGGTTAAACAAATTGAAGAAAAATAGAAAATTCTTTTCAAATACGTAGCAGTCAGATGATGAGCAATGCAGAAAAATGGTTTAAAAAGGAAAAGTTCGACGATGGGCCAAAATGGTCATTGAAGCGTAGTGATATTATATTATAATACAGGGTATGCAAGTAATTGTAAACGGACAAAACTAGCATGATCGCAGCCCAAAAGATTTCTCCCAATTTTTAATTTCTTATTTCCTTTTCAGTCTCTGCTCTGAATCCTCGAGGCCGCAGTTGAAACGACGTGTTTTAATATATTGCGGTCAGGGCGAAGTACGTGCAAGTTTCACGGGATTTTTTAAGATCAGTATCCCGGTGTAAATGCATCTTACGGTTTTGTTGGAAGATTTATTACGTGTACGTCTATTGTCATATAATAATAAATCCATTATATTTTAATCTATTATTTGCGTCTCTCTCTCTTACCTGCCGATTGTCACGTGCACGTCAAAGCAAACGGACGCCATACACGTATCCACCAGAATCTACAGCTATTGGAATTCTCTTCCGTTTTTTTTTTTTTATTATTGAAAAAATCTATTCATAATCTATTTTTTAATCATTCCATAATAATATTAGATGATAAGTTTATAAATAAAATATAATAAATAATTTTTAATTATTTAATATCTAAAATAATAAAAAAATAATAAAAATTAAAATGATGAATAATATTAGTCTTCTTTTATCATGATCAACTGTGCTCGAGCTTACACGGGATCGGAAACGAGTCACTTTGCATGAGGCGTGGGAGAGCAGACACCAAAAAGGTGCTTCTCGTGTCAATCCCATAAATGTCGCACAAATTGGGGTGCGGAAGAAGAAAACAAGGCCGCATACCGAAGAAAAGTGAAAGAGAAAAGAAATTAAGAAACGGTCAGAAATTCATGGCAGGGCATGGATCTCATTTTCACAGCATTGAAATGTTTGGGAAGGAATGTGGGTCCAAGACTCAAGTGTCAACCCAAGTAATGAGATTAATGGCCGGCCGGTTAAACTAGATATTCCAATGTGCGAGCTACTTATTGCTTAATTATGCTAGTGGAAGCCAAACTGGTACAGATAGGAGGCAGGCCGCGCGACATGAGTAATGAGCATTTGCTTCGTGTCAACGCTCGAAGAAGATCAATAAGTACTGTTTCTACTTTCTTGAATAGACCTTAACATATATATTGAGTATCATATTAATTTTTTTTTCCTGAGTTAATATCGTGCTAGGACACTTTGAATTTGATCATAAACAACTTTGAAATCAACTCTAAAAGGATATACAACCGTAAGATGTAAAATTCTTATAACTTTTCCAGCTCTTCGTACTCTTGAAAAACTGCGTAGTGGTTGGAATTAACTAATTACTATCGTTATATAAATAAAAAATGAATAAATAATGGAGATATATTAGAAAGTTGATTGCCATGTCCCCCGAGAGCGAGAGAGAGAATCGTATGGGGTTGATTTTTTTTATTTTTTATTTTGTTTCTTTGCCGGCTTTTGTAAAATGACTGGTTGTTGAGTTTGAATGTTCGACGAAACTCGTGAAAGAACATAAGCTCATAGATTTGTAAAAAGAAGTTTGTGGAAGAGGGTTGTTGTACTCTTCGGACCAGGCCCAGTCTGTTTCGCCAGAAACCGGTGGCCCATGACCCAGTGGTCCAGGGAATAGAAGTAAAAAACCACACCAGGCAGGAAGGGAGAAGCATACAGCTTACTTTTAGATTATGTTTGGAGGGAGGGATGAGATTTCTCATCTTTATCTCATCTCATCTCATTATTACATCTTTTTCAAATTTTCATATAAAATATAATAAACAATTCAACTTTTTCAAATCCCAAAACAATCATAATATTAAAAAATAATATTTTAAACTTTCATCTTAACACTATTCATAAAATTTTTTAAAATTATCATTTTATCTCAACATCCAAACATAATCTTAAGATTGGCACATTAATGACGAAAAACTCAGTTAGGATCCTGCCTCCGACATATCATCTGCTTTAAATGTGATGTCAGGGGAGGTGATCATGAGAGTAAGCGAGCCCTCGAGGGGAAAGGGGTTTCAGCGAGGGTAATTTTATTTTCTTCTCTCTCTTTTCTTCTTGTTTTTTTTTTTTTTTTTCCTGAACAACTTAACTCCTAATATTAAAGAAAACTCAAATACATAAGAATTAATAAAAATAGAGGGACATAATTATACAAATAAAATAGGTGGATCTTTTTCATTATAAAAATTCAAAAGGGAAGGTGGTATTTGGATTAGAGGGATGTTGCTAAACGCTTGCATTGACGCTGTCCATTGCGCCAAATTGTGCGCACATTGATTCTCAAAACGATGAATTTTCCTAACTTTCAATAATTTGAAAAAGAGGAAATGGTGCTTGATATCACCGATAATTGGGGTTAGTGTCCAATCTTGAACTTTAGTAGAATTGAAAATTGTATTTATGGTGATGCTTGAATCCCCTTCAATTAAAATTTTTTGTAGGCCAATTCTCTTAGTGGGGCTGTATAGAAACCGATGCCACCGGGCCGCCACCGGCCGCGTTAGGAACCGGCCGAAACCGGTGGAGAACCGGTCGGCGTGCGGTGGAAATATGAAGAAATCGACGTTCAGTGGTTCGGTCCCGGTTTGAGGCTGGACCGGACCGCTGAACCGACCGATATAATAAAACTTTTTTTTTTTTTTAAATATGCCTTTACTTAAACGACGCCGTTCCACTTAAACTTAAGTGGAACGGCGTCGTTTTAGCTAATAAGTATTACAACAGATATAGAAACGATGCCGTTTGGCATTAAACCAAATGGCGTCGTTTTAATAAGGACGTAAGAAAAAAAAAAGTCTGAAACGATGTCGTTCAACTTAAAGTTGAACAACGTCGTTTCGACATTAGTCTTCTTCTTCACATCCCCTCTTCTTCCCGAATTGAATTTCTACAACTCTCTCTCTCCTCTGTAACTCTCTCTCTCTCTCTCTCTCTCTCTCTCTCTCTCTCTCTTGTGCAACTCTCTCTCTCTCTCTCTCTCTCTCTCTCAGTCTCTCTCAGTAGTTAACGCCAACCAGAGAACCGACGCCGACTGAGAACCGCTAGAGAACCGCCTCGATCGGTTTTCTCTTCCCCATCGACCCGTTACGGTCGGTGGCTCCCCCATTTTTTCAGACGTCGGTTGGCGTCGGTTTTGCCCAAAAACCGCGCCGACGACGTCGGTTTTCACCCCTATCTCTTAGATTCATTAATTGCCATCAATGTTGCTCTGGCTTCTCCAAGCTTTGGATTCATACTACAAATGTGGTCAGTGATTGCATAGATGATTTCACCTGAGTCACTCAAGCATATAGAAGATAAAGTACTTCCTTGGTCTTTGACTGCAACATCAAATCTGATGAGGAAGGTACCGATTGGTTACCGTTCGTCCATCATTACCTTGTGAATTTTTTCATTGACCTAGGCTTTTGAGTGTTGCTGGAAGCTAGATAGAACAGATTCAACAAATTCAATTGGGGATGGGGATGCTGGAATCTGATTGTGGACTTCTATGTTTTTGAGAAACCACCGGTTGTCCAAAGCAATGATGACAAAAATTTGAAAAGAGTGATGATCTTCCTCTGGAATTTTTAGAAATTCTGAAAGGTTGAGAATATTCTTTATCCAGGAAGAAAAAGGCTGTCTTGCAAAGGTGGTGATGTCAATGGGCCAATTTGAACATCTCCACAATATTCTAGAGTAAAAGCAACTGAGGAAAATGTGAGCGATATCTTTAGATTTAGAGTTGCAAATGGGGCAAAGAATTTGATCTTCCTCAAGATGGATAACATTGTTGATCTTTACTTTGGTGGGAAGAATGTTGTAGCCAGTTTTCCAGAGAAAGAGTTTCATTCTATCTTGTAATTTCAATTTTCATAAACTCTTCCAGTTAAAGGGTTGATTGTTGGGGTCTAAAGTATTATTCCTAGAAACAAGAGCAGCATAAGCTGATTTAACTGAGAAGTTTCTAGAAGAATGGTGAATCCATTTGATCTTGTCTTGGATTTGATGGAAATTATGGTTGGCCAAAGGAATTTTTTTAATTTCTCTTGTCGAGTTTTCAGAGAAGAGAGTATTAAGGAGAAGGACATTCCAATGCCTTGGTTCTTCTAGAGTAAGCTCAGAAACAGTCATGTTAAGCTCAAGCTCAGAGTGAATGTTGGGGTTTGGAAGGGGTATGGAGCTAGGAATAGAGGGAACCCAGGGATCAAACCAAACCCTGGTAGAATTACCATTATTGATTTGAAAACAGATGCTGGAACGGAGGAAATCTCTATGATTTTGTAGCACACATTCGATAGACTTATGGGTCTGAATTGATTGATATCATTGGGATTGTCAACTTTTGGTATCAGAACCAGATTAGTATGATTGAGTTTCTTAAGTAATTTTCCTTTGATAAAGAAACTCTTTACAGTAGTAATCAAGTCAAATTTGATTACTTCCCAAAAAGTCTTGTAAAAAAGACCCGTAAAACCATCCAGTCTTGGTGCCTTGGAGAGAGGGAGTCTTCGTCTGAAATTTTATAAAGAAACTCATTTTCATGATCAGGAATTTTCCTTGGGAACAGATTTTCAAAGTTATCCATGGGGGTAGGAGGAGTGGAAGAAAAGATTGCTCAGAAATGATCTTGGATCTTGGAGTAGATTGTGTTTTGGTGTACCATCCAAATATTTCTACCAATATTAAGGCAATTAATATTATTCCTTTTGCACCTAATGGAAGTGGAAGTATGAAAGAATTTTGTATTAAGATCAGTGGAGGTAAGCCAAGTGTTTCTAAAGTTTTGCCTCCAAAGGGATTCCTCTCTAAGAAGCAACTCATTGATGTTTTCTTTTAAATCAGATTCCAAGGAGCTGGAGGGAGGGTGAGAATCCTCAGCTTGAAGCGAGGAAATAGTGGACATCAAAGCCTTAAGATTGGTTTGTATGTGACCAAATGTGTTATAATTCCATTCCCGAAGGGCTTTCTTGATGACTTTGAGTTTTTTTGAGAGGATGAAAGAAGGGATAAAGAGGGAATTCCAAGTCTCTTTGATGATTCTAAAGATAGAAGGGTCCCAGAGCCAGAATTATTCAAATTTGAAGGATTTGGTCTAACTCTTCATGTTGGATGTATTAAGAAGGATGGGAGCATGGTCAGAAGAGATCCGGGTGAGAGTGGTGATAGTAGCTTGGGGGAACAGTTCAATCCAAGGGATATTAGCAATACCTCTATCAAGTCTCTCCTTGATATGATGGGGGCCATATATTTGTTGGACCAAGTGTATTTTGGACCCAAGTAACCAAGATCCACAAAACCCCGATTTTCCATGAACAAAATGAGATCTTTGGATTTAGAGAAATGAGCAAAAGGGTTGCCACCAATTTTTTCAGATTGAAAAGTAATGGAACTGAAATTGCCTAATACTAAGGAAGGACTAGGAAAGGAAGTGATAATACGCGAGAGAAGCTCCCAGAATAAAAGCTTGTTTCTGTAATTGGCAGGACAATAAACCAAATTTAGTACCCACAACTGCTGACTAGGATCCGAGTACATCAAAACAGAGATTATATTGCTAGATATATGAACAATTTCTATATCAACACCAGGTTGATACAGAAGCAAAAGACCCCCCATTTACCAATAAGGGGAGAATACACAAAATAAGCATAACCTAACATATTAACAGTACTGACATGGTCATTGGAAGCTAATAAACATTCTGGAAGGAAAATGATATCAGGGTTGTGAGCCCTAATATTAGTCCTAAGTGTTCTGATTGCACGAGGCCGGGCAATGTCTTGGCAATTCCAAGCTTGAATTCTCATTTATCCTCTGGTTGAAGTGAGGACCCTACCACATCAACCATTAGATTCATGGGAAAAAGATTAATAGTCTAAGATTGGACTTTGTTACTCGTAGCCTTTAGTTGTTGATTTTGATAAGGAGCATATCTGACTATGGTTGATCTCCTCGTTGGATGCTTTCTTTGAGTTCGGTCTTTCATTGGCTGCTGGGTATCTCTGTTCTGAGCTAGAAGGGTCCTCGGGTTGGCATCACCATCTTCGTCTGCCTCTTCGAGTGTCACCGGATGTGTGGAGCTTACCAGACATTTTTTATGGGGATTGATGCAGGAGCTCTTATCTTCTGATGGAATTTTCCTCTTTGTCATAGTCTCGATAAGGAGGGAGGCTGAGTATTGGGGTTCTGTAGCAGAGAAGAGGTTTTGGTAGGTTTTGAGTAAGGGAAGAGGGTGCGATTTGGGAATCAGGATGGATTGGGTGGGTTAGATGGGTTGGCGAAAAGATGTTGGTTGGGCTTAATTGGATGGTGTTTATGGCAAAGCAGGCCTTACCCGAGGGACTAACCAGGAGGGAAATGTTGTGGCTTGGGTTTTGGATTTCTGGTGGGCTTTTCCTATCTTTGAGCTGAGAGATAAAATGGCTAATGAAAGAAGTGTTGGGCTTGGGATCAATATGAGGCCCGATGGGTTCCTTAGGAGCAATTGGATGTGAAAGCCTCGCTAGATTGAGAGGAATGGTCAGAGGGACATTTTGCCTAGTTCCTGTGTCCTATGTAGGCTTAGTAGGGAACGAAAGGGATACGTGGATGAAGTTGGATTCAACAATAGACAGGGATGTCGGTGAGTCAGGGATTATATTATTGTTGTTGAAGGATTGGCGACCTTCCTTAAATGAAACTGAAGTCATTGTCAAGGGACTTGGATCACTGCCACTTGGAGTTTGGATTTGTTTGCATGAAATCTTACATAGAGCTTCTGGATAAACAGTGTCATCATTTAGGTTTTCACTACCGAAATTTGGCCTTGCAGAAAAAAACTTGTTGATACAAAATTCCTTCATCTGCCCTTCTTAAGTGTTGACAATGATAGCTTTGCCTTTTTCAAGATGTTCAACTTTTTTATTCTTACTTGCTTGATCGAAAGTGCTTGAGTGTTCAAGGTGCGAAGAGATTGAAGGTTCTTTGATATGTATGAGCGGGAGGGATGTCAGAATGTGGTTCATTTGGTCTAACAGATGTAAGACCTGAGTACTTGGTTGATTTAACTCCCCATGTGGTTCTTCCAGATGTAGCAGTCTTCTTGAATCTTGGGGCTCTACTCTCATCCAAGGACCAAAGAAAGGCTCATCAACTGGGTTGATGAAAATGTGACAAGTCTCGAGAAGATGGCCAAGCCGATTGCAACCATTGCAAAACTCTGAAAGTCTTTCATATTTAAAACTAACCTTTGCAGGCTAATTGTTGGGATGAGGTAGAATGAAGCCTTCAAAGAGTGGTATTTCGGTATTGATTTCCACTCTAATCTTGGGAAATGGTTTTACCCCGTTGCAAGGAAGGAAAGCTTGATCTATTTCAATAAGATTGCCCAAAACTTTCCTTATTTTTTCTGCATTGCCTTCTCTCATCATTTCAAGGGGCAGACCATATATATATGTATCCAAAAAGCAGAGTGTGTAAGATCTATTTTAGCCAAATTAAGGTCGGGAGGCCATTCTTTGAGCACCATACAGTAGTCCTTGAAATTCCAGGGTCTTTGGAAAAAAAATCTATTTTTCTCAGTTGAAGATGGGAAAGTATAGATAAAGATGTTGGGACCTAAGTCTTCAATGGTGAGGCCATGGATAAAACTCCATACCGCACCGCACAGATTGTGAAGTGAAGAGTGTGCTTATTGAGCTTTTTGGTAGAGACCAACCATATTACTACACTCTTACTATCTATTTATTATTTATAGTGTATTTGAATTTTTTTTTTCATTTTCTTTAAGTATTTTTTAAGCATCTTTAATCATTAAGAAAAAATTAAAAAAATATATAATTTTACTAATAGTCACTTCCTTAACCACTAAGTAAAATGTTTTTTTTTTTTTTAAGAATCAAATACAAAAAGAGTAGTAAATATGTAGTAGGAGGGGAGTAACCCTGTCATTATCCTAAATAAGAGGGAGCATATAAAATGTAAATGTTAATCACTCTAAACCCACTCTCTGCTCTTGTTTTTTTCTTCTCAACATTTGATATCTTCTGACTTTGACATCGGAGGTGTCACACTCAACCACCACACTATTCTCTTTTATAAGCACTCGGAGCGATTCGAGATTGGTGGTTACAAAACATGCTTTTAAAAATTTGATTTTATTGCTTTGTTTGATAAATATTGAGAACTTTTGGCAAGAATGAAGCGTAGATAAAAACGAGAAAATAGTTAGAAGAGGGAGAAGTGCTACAATCACAAAAAGATTTCATAAAAATAGTTTTATATGATATGTTAGATTTACTTTACAATTAAAGTAGTTTTACAATCTAATAGACTACGTCAAGATATGTTAGTTTGTAGATCTATTTTGTGAAATCTATTTATGGTTAAATCATTTCTCTAGAATAGGGACCGTGGACCACGGTTTGTAAATTGATCTTTTGGCAATATCTAGCTAGCTACTTACTATATGAACGTAAACTTAGATATCTTCTTTGTGCTAAAAACTGTGGTGTCAAAACAGAGAGTTGGATTCACAGTATATATATATATATATAGAGAGAGAGAGAGAGAGAGAGAGAGAGAGAGAGAGATAAAAAAATTGATGATAGATGACTTCGTTTTCATTTCACAAATTAATCTGATGGCACCTCTAAGATATCCGGGCTCCCCTTATTTTGCCCGTTTCCTTTTTTTATTTTTTTGAGTTTTTTTTTTAACTTAGTAATTAAGAAAATATTGTTTAATAATATTGTAAATTTTTTTCTTTTTTTAAAAATATTTAAAAGTGTTAAAAAATGATGTGAAAAAAAAAGTATTAAAATAATTTTTTTACATTATTTTTTAACACTTTTAAATATTTTTAAAAAATAAAAAAAATTCATACTATTATTAAAAAATATTTTTTTAATCACTAGGTTAAAACAAAAGTAAAAAAATAAAAATAGCTAACGGGCAACAAAATGGATGCCCAAATCGGACTCCTAGCATTACTCAATTTAATTCATTACTGGTTAAAAGTCTGAATTTTGGTGACCCACAGCTGATTTTAATTTCCATATCTATAGCTGGATAGATATGGGTTTAAGCTTTCAGGCAATAAATAGTTCTTCCTGTAACGATGGGCTTGTGCTAAATTGGGTTTATATTGCTGGCGGAAGGAGGGATTTTTCACTTCAAAGTCGGTTAAAGCCAATACTTCTTTTGTTTTCCAATGCTTGAGATTGATGCAGTTTTATAATTGTAGGTAAGTTGAAAAAATAGGATTTTTACCCAAAACTTATAACACAGAGATCCTTTCAGTTTGCAACATTTCCCATAATCCCGCTGTGACATAGGGAGATCATTTTATTTACTTTCATGTTTTAGTCATAACCAAATTTGATATTCTAATAACATTTTCGTCAAGAAAATATTTTTCTTCAAATTTAATTAACGTCGAAGCATCACATCTATTTATGTTGATTGTAGTAATGCTATATATATTTGCAAGTCATGCCCATTTCTTTTTAAAAAAAATAAGGTCTTTTATTAAAAAACAGTTTTTATTTTTTTTAAATTTTTATGAAATATCAAATTTAATCAATTTTTTTTTTTAAATGCACCAACTTACACACCCTAACATTTTTCTTATAGCAATCCAAACAACTTAGATTGATTAGGGCTTATTTGGATTCAGAAAGTGTTTTATCTCATTTCATTTTTACAATTTTTTCAAATTTCTACAAAAAATATACTAAACAATTCAACTTTTTCAAATTCCAATTCAAAATTTTCAAATCTTAAAACAATAATTGTTAGGCTTCGTTTGGATGATGAAAGCAGTTCAACATAGTTCCATTTTCAACTCCATCTGCCATCCAAACACAAATTTGAGCCGAGTTTCATCCGAAAAAAGCAAAACACTCATTTCGTTTACTGTAGCAAGAGAGGACACCTCAAGAATGCAGAGATTTCTGACTCGGATTAATTTTTTTTGTACCATTTCATTATTTTATTCAGTTTTTATAAAAGAGTAAGCAAATATTTGTATAAAATAATATATTTATGTGAAGATCTGACAAGTGAACAGTAGATACATAAATAACAAACTTCTTGTTGGAATTACCGTAGGTTGCGCAGGAGACATAACTGACAAGTGAACAGTGAATTTCTGGTGGGCCCCAATTATTTCACAACTTTTTATAAATATATTTAAACTCATTTTAACATCAAAACAAACATAAACTCATTTTAAGGGGACCCCACAAAACCCACTTAATTATCTCAACTCACTACTATTCATAAAAAACTCAACTCAACTCAACTCAGTTCAACATCCAAACGCTTAGAGTTGCCACAGCAAGCCACTTTAGCAGAATGCTCTAGCTCAACAAAGACACCTTAGCTTAACAAAGATGCTTCTAGAAAGCAATGAGCTGTAATTCTATTTTACACAGATTGTACAAATTAGTTAGGGATTCTTATTCCTTTATTCCCTTATACTTACTATAAATAGGTAGTGTAGTACACTGTAAAGAAAATAAATGAAATAGTGCAAGCAACGTACCTTCTTGCAATAGACTTATTCTCTGCACCTTTCCATTTCATCTCTAAGTTTCTCTGCAAATGATCAAGGTTACTAAAACCAACATGGTATCAAGAGCCAACTGAAATACCATCGACTTCTCTATTTTTTCTTCTTCTTCTTCTTTCTTCTTCCTTTCTCTGTTTTTTCAATGACTAGTGAAAATACCAACAAAACACCCCCATCAACTGCAACCCAAAAAACCCATTTAGTCCTTTTTATCTTAACCTCAATGATGGTCCAGCAACGCTACTCACCAACCATCCCTTTATTGCTGAAAACTACCACTCCTGGACATGCATAGTATGTCATTCACTGAGAATAAAAAAGAAACTGGGTTTCATTGATGATACTTTTCTTAAACCCTCTTCCACAGATGCCTTGTTAGAACCATGCTTTGAATATAATAATATGGTTGTAACTTGGCTCCAAAATGTGATGTCCCTTAAAATAAAAAATAGTGTCATTTATATTGACACTGCCCATGATTTGTGGCTTGAACTCGAGCAAATTTTGCCCAAAACAATGGGCCACACATCTATGAATTAAAACAATCCATTCACAATCTCACCCAAGGTGATGACTCTGCAGCCTTTACTTCTCCAAATTGAAAAGTTTGTTTGATGAACTTCTTAATTTTGAGTTAATTCCATCATGCTCATGTGGTGCCATGAAACATGTTCTTGAGAATCAACAACGTGATTGGATGATAATTTCTTATGGGACTCAATGACTCATTCGGTAACATCAAAGCTCAGATTATTCTTCTCAAACCCTCCCCATTCTTGAGTGAAGTTTATGCTCTCGTCCAACAAGAAGAGAAGCGTAAACAGATCTCCAATCTTCCCAATCTTCATGACACATTGGCTTTAGCTACCAAAACTCATTATTCACCCAACCGATACATCCCCAAACCTTTTACCTCCCAACATTGAGACAAATTGTTTTTAACATTTTGCAAAGTCTCAGGTCATTCTCTAGAAAAGTGCTTTAAGGACAATCCAAACCTTGAGAAACCCACATGTACACATTGTAATGTCGTTGGTCACACTGCAGAGAGGTGCTACAAATTGCATGGCTACCCTCCTGGCCAGAAGCTTGCCACTCGATCCAAAGGGTCTGACCCTTCTATTAACCAAATTAGTCTCTCTTATCAAGAACAGATCAATGAGAACTCTCAAGCAGGTCTAACTAAGGAGCAATATCAACATATAATTGCTTTGCTCAAGTCACAAGCTACACAACCAGCAGCAAATCAGGTTCAGTCCATCAATCCATCTCCAGCCTGCCCTTCTCCTTCAACTATGTCTGGTATTTTTTCCTGCTTCTTGGTTTCTCATACAACATCTTCACATTATATTTCTTGAATAATAGATACCGGTGCAACAGATCATATGATATGCTGCACCTTCTTTTATACTTCCTTACCCACAATAGTTGATTTTAAAGTCAGCTTTCCAAATGGTAATCATACTAATGTTACTCACAATGGTAGTGTTAAACTTAATTCTGCAATTACTCTCAAAGATGTTTTATGCATCCCCCCTTTTAAATTCAATCTCCTCTCAGCCCAAAAAGTTATCTCAGGACATCAATTTTTGCTTTGTTTTCTTTACTAATGAGAGTTATGTGTAGGGCCTTTTTTCTTGGAGCATGATTGGGAAGGGTGAGGTTGTTAATGATCTTTACCACCTTCGACTGACAGAAGTATCTCCCACAGCCTTATCCTCCATTTTATCCACTTTTTCTTTCAATAAAAAATATGTTTCTGTCTCTGTTACCTCTCAGCAAGATATTCACAGCTTATGGCATTGTAGAATGGGGCACTTGTCTAACTCACGCCTATCTTTATTACAAAAAGATTTACCTCTGTGAACTTCTATGAATTCAATTGTTCCATGCTCTACATGTCATTTATCAAAACATCACAGGTTACCTTTTCCTCTTAGCAACAACCATGCCTCACAACCATTTGATCTCATCCATTGTGACAATTGGGGACCTTGTTCCCAAATGGTATATGATGGATCAACATAGTTTTTAACCATTTTTTTATGACTTTACCAGATTCACTTGGGTCTATTTAATGAAAAATAAATCCCAAACTTGACCTTTACTTCAATATTTTTTTCATTAATTGAAACACAATTCTAAACAAAACTTATAAGTCCTTTGATTTGATAATGGAACTGAATTTTTAATAAATGATTTTTTCATGCAAAAAGGAATTCTTCACCAAAATACGTGTGTCGAAAGCCCCCAACAAAATGGGGTTTTGGAACGAAAGCATTAACACATTTTGAATTTTGCTTGTGCCTTTAAATTTCAATCTAGTGTGCCTTTATCCTTTTGGAATGATTGTATTTTAATTGCTACCTATCTCATTAACAGAACACCATCCCCCAATTTTGCAAAACAATAGCCCATACCAACTGCTCTTTAAACCCAAACCATCCTATCAACACTTGAGAACCTTCGGTTGTCTTTGCTATGCATCCACTCTAAAACAAAACAGACATAAATTTGACTCTAGAGCAAGAAAATGCATTATGCTTGGATATCCATTTGGCATCAAAAGCTACAAGTTATTCGATTTACTCAGCCATTTCATTTTTTACTCCAGAGATGTCACATTTGATGAACACATATTTCCCTATAAAACTGACTATTCCATTACACAATCCCTCCCCACATCTCAATCTCCATCTCTCAATACCAATACCACCATCCAGTTCCCACACTTACATTCTGACATTCCTTTAGCATATTCATCATCACAGCCTTTCGACCATACAATAGAACCAACTTCAGCTCAACTATCATCACATATCTACCCTACAACAGAACCATCTCCAGCTCAACTCTCATCACATATCTAACCTACAATAGAACCAACTCCACCATAACTATCATCACATATCGATCCTTCCACAGAAAATTTCTCATCACAGCAAGCCTCTCTCTCCTCCCTTTCCTTTTAACATTCTCACATAACACACTTTAACACATCCCACTAACCACTCTGACCTCATCTGAGAACCTTTCCCATTACCTATTTCTTCTAATCTACGCCAAACAAATGTCCCTTCCCGCAGATCCAAAAGACCAAAAAAATCACCTGCTTATCTCTAGGACTATTCCTGTCAACAAGTCATTGCACCCATTACTTCCCTTTCAAGCTCAGAGACCAAAGGTAATTCACTCAATACTCTTTTATATCCATTACATTATGTCTTGTCTCATGCTAAATTGTCTCCTAAACATGCTGCTTTTGCCATTTCTAGACTTCATCACACTGAACCTTCTACTTATGTACGTAAAAAGCTTAGACTGGCGTATTGCAATGGATAATGAGATTGCTGCCTTAAAATTGAACAAAACTTGAAATGTTATTGATCTGCCTATTGACAAAAAGGCTATTGGCTCAAAATGGATTTACAAAATTAAATACAACTCGGATGGTACGATTGAGAGGAACAAAGCCCGTTTAGTTGCCAAGGGTTACACCCAAGAGGAGGGTCTCGATTACCATGAAACTTTTTCACCCGTAGCAAAACTTGTCACAATAAAAACCTTACCAGCTGTGGCTGCCATCAAAGGTTGGAAACTCCATCAATTCGATGTTCATAACGTATTTTTACATGGAGAATTGGAGGAAGAAGTCTACATGAAAATACCCCCTGGATATTCAGTTCAAGGAAAGAACAAAGTTTGCAAATTAAACAAAAGCTTGTATGGCCTCAAGCAGGCATCTCGTCAATGGTATGCCAAATTTTCTTCCTCTTTGTTACAATTTAGATTTACTCAATCAAGAGCCTATTACAGTTTATTTGCTAAAGGAAGTGGTTCATCCTTTCTAGCACTACTTGTGTATATTGACGATATTATTGTAGCTTCCAATAATCCCCATGGTATTTCAGCTCTCAAGGACTTTCTAGAGTCAAGATTCAAGATCAAAAGATCTTGGTACACTTAAATACTTTCTCGGTTTTGAGGTGGCTCGCAACTCCACTGGAATTCAATTATGTCAAAGAAAGTATTGCCTGGACATACTTAATGATGCTGGTTTAGTTGCTTGCAAGCCTAGCTCAATTCTCATGGACCCGAAACTCAAACTCACCAAGGATGAAGGCCAACTGTTACATGATCCATCAGAATTTAGAAGGCTCATTAGGAGACTCCTCTACTTAACAATCACACGACCTGATCTTTCCTTTTCTATTAACCTACTCAGTCAATACATGAGTGCACCTCGGATTCCACATCTTCAAGCAGCTTACAAGGTGCTGCACTATGTAAAACAATCTTGTGGCCAAGGCTTATTATTTCCTGCCTCATCTTCTTTTCAATTAATCTCTTATTGTGATTTGATTGGGCATCATGCCCAGATACAACAAAATCCACCACTGGCTACTGTGTGTTCCTTGGGCAGTCACTCATTTCATGGAAATGCAAGAAACATACCACCATCTCTCGTAGTTCAGCCGAAGCAGAGTATCGTTCTATGGCTGCTACTTCTTGTAAGCTTGTTCGGTTAAAGTACTTACTTGATGATCTCATGGTTCCTCATCCTCAACTAGCCATGCTTCACTGTGACAATTGGTCTGCTCTACACATTGCCTCCAACCCAGTTTTCCACGAAATGACCAAACACATTGAATTAGATTGTCATCTAATTCGGGATAACATTCACGAGGGAGTCATCTCAACTGCATACACAGCCTCCTTTTGCCAGTTAACCAATATCCTTACAAAAGCTTTTTATTCTCCAATGTTCTATTCATTATTAAGGAAGATGGGAGTTATTGACATACACTCTCCATCTTGTGGGGGGATGTTAGAGTTGCCACAGTAAGCCACCTCAGTAGAATGCTCCAGCTCAACAAAGATGCTTCTAGAAAGCAATGAGTTGTAATTATGTTTTACACAGACTATACAAATTAATTTGGGATTCTTATTCCTTTATTCCCTTATACTCACTATAAATAGGTAGTGTAGTACACTTTAAAGAAAATAAATGAAACAATGCAAGCAATGCACCTTCTTGCAACAGACTTATTCTCTGCACCTTTCCATTTCATCTCTCAGTTTCTCTGCAAATGGTCAAGGTTACCAAAACCAACTATAATCATATTAAAAAATAATATTCTAATAATATTTTATTAAATTTTTAAATTTCATCTAAAACTATTTCATTTCATTTCACTATCTAAACAAACAACTAACTAAATAATTCCTTGTAGGATATATATATATATAAAAGGATAAAGCTGAGACAAGGATATACTTGTTATTAAAGTGATTGTTATAATTATTCATTGTTAAGACAATTTCGGGATTATCAAAAATTCTTTTTACAGCACTAACAACATTCCAAGAACTTGTTTTTGTCGAGGAGACGGTATTCCCTCTTGACTAATGAATCAATGATCCCAACGCAACATATTTTACCATATATATTTTAAAGTGAGGAAATTTTTGTAAAGTAATTTTAATTTTATAAATTATCTTTTATTTTAAAATATTATTGTGTAATGTATTGTAAACAATTATGGATGTTTATCATTTTTCTTCCCTCTTCACATGTTATTCAATCTGGTGGCGGTGAAATTTGGATAGTGAGTTGAAATGAGATAAAAATTAAAAATTAAATAAAATTTTATTAGAATATTGTTTTTTAATATTATTATTGCTTTGAGATTTGAAAAAAATTAAATTATTTATTATATTTTGTTAAAAATTTAATAAAATTATAATAATTAGAAAAGATGAGTTGAGAATCAAAACAGGACAAATGAAAATCAGTTCCTCTTTGGAACAGGCCAAGTATTGTAGCCCGTTTAACATCCATCAACCCAGACATGCCACGTTAGCGCATTACAAGTTAAAGAAATGAGATCGGTCACATGGGATTGTTACTGAGAAATCAAAGTGTGAAGCCTCCAAATATCATCTGCTGTTTTTCCCTTCACTCATCTGGTATCAGAAATTTTCCTTAGAGCTGTGCTACGGATCAGCCCCTGTTCATGGCTGATCCGTAGCACACATGACGTGTCTTTTTTTTTTCTTTAAAGCAAAATCCCGTTTTCCCCTCCCCACCTGATTCCCTCTCCCTCACTCGATTCGCTCTCTCAGCTCCCTCTCGCGCCAGCAACCTCCAGCCACCTACAGTGCCCCGTGCTTGACGGAAGCCTCCACGCGAAACTCGAAATGGGTTGTCCTAACGGTTGGCCGCTGCTACTGTTGCCGTCATCAGCCTCTAACCCCACCATCGAGCACCATCGAGCCCCTTGACCTCTCCTAGCCCTGTAGAGCATGGCATCTCTCTCCATCTCTTTCTCGAAATGGGTTTCACCCATACGGGTTCTATAGTGCCGCCAAGTCGTACGCCGCCACCCAAAGCTCTAGCCGCCACCTCGAGCCTCCCTTAGCCATCAGCAGCTCCACAGCACCTCTCTTAGCCCTCCATGCTCAACCATGCCTCTCATTTGGCCTAAGGGGGGTATGGGTGGGGGAGAGGATGTGATGCGGGTTGTAGGTGGGGGAGAGGATGGCGACGCCGGTGGGGGGTGGGGAGAGGATACTGTTGCTGGGTGGAAGAAAGGATGCCGAAGCGGGCGGGTGGTGGGGGTGGGGGGAGAGGATGGGCGAGGGGCGGGAATGGGGGTGCTCGGGCGAGACGGGGTAGAGGGAGCAAGAAAAATGAAACATGAAATGAGAGGGAAGTGGGTTTTGTTGTGGGGTTTTTTGGTTATTTTACTTGGAAACACGTAAGGTGTGTCTCGTCTAATCCGAAACAGTGGCTGATACCAAGATTTATTCTTTTCCTTGTCGCCAGTTGCTGCCAGACACCATTAAGACACGCTCAGATGCAATAGAGCCATGCCCAAAAGTCATCGAGCTCCTATCGAGCTCTTGTCCAGACGCCACTGAGCCCCTTCCCTCTTGCTATCAAGTCCTATCGAACCCCTCCATTGTGCCACACAAGCGAAGTCCTCTGCCCGCTGAGTACCTTCCCTTTTGAGATGGTAGATTTATTTTATTTTCCTCATTGATTTGGGTAAACTTAAACATCTACTGAATCTATACCCACTTAGATAGCACATATTGCTTACTAAAATTCATAGGGTCGAGGTGTTGATGAGAGATGGGTAGTTGAGGTTACCGTTGGCAGGAACAGGGGGCGGGTTGGGGCTTTACAATCAATGGGAGAAAGGGTGAGGAGAGGGGGTCGAGTGCAGGAGAGGAGTGATGATAGGGATTTCCTTTCGCGTGTGTGTCATGTTCCCACTATTAGTCTCATGGGTGCCCTACATGTTAAGACACTCTTGGAGAAGATTTTCTCAATGAAAATTGAATTATTCTTAGTGCAGTTCCCGTTCTCAATGAAAATTGAATTATTCTTTTTGCAGTTTGGGGATTGCATCGCAAGATTAATGAAAAGCAATGTTTCATTATTTAATGAAATGCAGCGTTTTATTATTAAATGAAATTATGAAACACTGATTTTTATTACAGGAAATAAACCAATCCTCCTCAGACATAATGAAATCGAATTTTCAAAAGAAAAGTGATGAGGAACTCGCCCAATGAAGGAACAAACCAATGATTCGCCTAGATGAAATTGCCACCCCTTTACACCATTGAAGTCGAAACCAGCCCATACCCAGATGAAATCGCCCCCCCTTGCGCCCAGATGAAATTAACCAATACAGTCCCCCTCACCCCCACGGTTCCAATTCAAGCAACTGAGCCCCATTATTGTTTGAATTAATCAACCACATTTCAAACCCATTATTGTTTTGCAAAACCCAAACTCCACGTTTCAAACCCACTATCAGGCTCCAAAGACATAAATTAAAATGAAGAAAAGTGATCAAAATAATATGAAAGGGGAATAATAATAATAATAATAATAATAAACTTGAGAAAAGCAATGGAACAATGGAATTGTGCTTTGCGTCAATGGTGGCCAAGGAGGTTGTAGAAACCTTGGGGAAAACCTTGAGGAAAGCTTGAGCAAAACCTTGAGGAAAACAGTCGAAATCTGTTGGGGCGCACGCAGAGGCCAAAACCATATTCCAATTTCAATGTTTTAGTTTAGGCTGTAGAAGAAAGAGGGGGTAATGTAGTTTTTTCAAGCCTAAAAATAAGGCAGTTTAGTCCTTTCATATATGGGCCTGCAATACAATCCTCCTTATAGGACTGTATATAGCACGGCTCATGAAAATTAGCATACATGCTTTTTCAGCAATTATGATTTTTCATGTTATTTTCAATTATACATTTTGATGTAGTATATTTTTCAATTATTTAAATGAAAGTTATCTAAGTTATGCCACGTAAGTGTATTCGGGATAAACTGGATTTATGTATTTATATTTTTTGGGTGGCACAAGGAGTTCCGACTAAATTATTTTACTTAATTTTTTACATGATGTATATTTTAAAATTTTAAAATATTTTATTTTAAAAAAATTATAATATTATTAAAAAAATACTTACTTGATCATTAAATTAAAAAAAAAAAAAACTTAGTTGTAGCCCCAATGGAACTACCAACTAGCTTTTTTTTACTTTATTTTAAAAAATACTTCTTACAACTGGCCTATGCAATCGGTGGGAAATCTCCACCTCATTAAATGAAACGCTGCGTTTTATCTTACATTGTAGTAGGCGGGAGAAAGAAAATAAGAGCTAGTCACAATAAAATTAAGGTAGAAACCAACAACAAAAATACTACACCACATAGCTCCTGCTTTTTTCAGCCCCAAGTCCAACCTCTCATCCCTCTCTTTCTCTCCAAAGATTGTTCTTTTCTCTCTCTAGCACGGATCTGACGGAGGAACCGAAGTGGCTGTGGAGGCTGTGAAGAGTGGCAGCGGATGACTAGCTAGTGTAGGTGTAAGAGGATGAAGCATGGTGGCAAGAGCATCTAGGAGGTCGCTCGAGGACATAAGGACAGCGCAGGAGGGATGGAGACGTTGAGGTGGGTGGCAGCGGCGTCGTCCTGGGCAGAAGAGTAGAGGGTCTCAGCGAGGTAAGGTACTGTGCCGGTGTTAGCGATAAGAGGGCGGGTATCGACATCGAGCTTGGTCATGAGGCAGAGCTCGCTCAGGGCCTCGGCTTGGGTCTGTTTCGACACAGAACTCAGCTTGGTTATCAAGGACCGCACGGTTCAATGCTTCAGCCTTCACCTCCATTTTGTTCGAAATCCAAAGCAGAGTCCACACCACCCAACTCTTGCTCTCCTTCAATGGCCGAGTTAGACCAAAATTTATGTGAAAGAAAAACAAAAAAGAAGGAAATAAAGAATGGGAAAGAAAAGAAAGAGAAGATAGATAAAAGTTTTCAAATGTCCTCCAACCAAACCAACTCGGAAATGAATGGGAGAAAAAAAAGTCACCCATCTCCATCTCCATCTCTATCCATAAATACCCACAATAGCAAAGCTAAAGGAGACCAAATGGACTTTTATATGATGAAACATGAGAAAGACGGATTGCTTAAACTGGATGAAATCGAGTCCACCCATGCAACGACCAACGTCATTTCCTTCGATATGGGTTTTGGTTTCTCTCTAGATATTTACAGTAGAATGAATTATCTTCTTTTGAGATTTACTTTTCTCAAATTTCTCTCTTTTTTTTAATTGTTTTGATTAGGGATGTAAATTTAAACAAAAAAATTAGTCCAAATCGGACCAGACCGGACCAATTTTACCGGTTTTGAACTAATCAGGTTTGGGATCGGTTTTTATATTTGATAAACCGACCGGAATCGGTCCGGTTTCGATTTTGAGATTTTCTAGACCAGACCAGATTGGTTGATAAAATATATAAAGAAAATAATATTTTATATATAAGTTTTATACAAAATTTAATTATACAAAATATTTTTTATATATTAATATAATTATATATCATATATGAAATAATTTCATATTATAATTTATAAATTATAACATAAAATATTAATCTTAAATATGAACATTTGTAATTTGTTGGATTATATGTTATTAATATAATTATATATAAGATAATATTATTATAAAATAAAATTTTAATATTAAAAATAAAAATTTAATTGATCATGTATTATATAGCTATACTAATATATAGTTTATAACTAATTCTAATATATAGCTATATTAATAGTCTAATATTATACTAATGTTAAATTTATATTTTAAAAAAAATCAAAAAATCGGATTGGACCGGAATGAAAACTTGTAAAATTAAAAATATCAGTTTAGAAAGATAACGATGAGTAATTAATTTTAAAAAATATAAAATCAATCATACCGATTCGATCTAAGATTTTATTCAAAACTGAATCGAATCAAATCAATTAGATTCTTAATTTTGATAGATGCTGACGTAGTATCAGCCGGTTGCAAAGATCAGCTGTACGTAGCAATTTTGTTTTATTTTTAGACAAAAAGGAGGAGACAAGATGTAATAAGCATTGAATTAATTTTCAACATCTATGAAGGGTAGGTTTAAGATATTTGTTAGGGTCGTCGTCGCGGTCGTGGAGGAAGCTAAGCCACAAGTCAACGTTTATAATATATTTAGTAAATTGTTTATACAATATAATTTAATTTAAAATTTTAGATTTTATAAATTAAATTTTATTAGATATTTTCATGTATTGTGATAATACATTATTATTATTTTTTATTTTATTCTTATTTTATATTATTATTTAATATTTTTTATTAATATTTTTTATTATTCATAAAATATTTTAAAATATCTTACTACTTAGAGTACTGGTAGTGACTTTTCTACCTTTATTTTCATTTTTAAATTTAAAGAATCTATCTTTAAAAAAGTCTGTATTGACTTTTCATTTTTATATTTTTATATAACTATAAACAGTCATTCTTCAAATATGAAGAAGTATTGTTCATTCTTTAAATATTATTTTATTATTATTTTTTCTCTCATATACATTAAAATTAACTTTATAAAATTTATATTAAAATAATTTTAATACATAAAATTTGTATTAAATTGATAAGACAAAATAGATACTAATTATAAAATATATAAAAAATAATTTTAGAAAATAAATTAAAAATAAAAAAATAATATTTTATTATTATTTAATTCAAATTTATATAAATCAATGTGAAAATTATTTTTCAAATATAAAATTAATTTTTAAAAATAATAATTTTAAAAATACATATAAAAAACCATTATTAGTACTCGTGAAATCTATAAATCTGTCTGGATATATGTATATATATATTTATATATAAATTTATTTTTTCTGTATATTAAATATTGAGAAGATCGAGAAATGTGAAATACTGTCTCTAACCAGCTACCAGCGTGTAGGTGTTACTTTCCGGGCATGTGTTACTTTCCGCCAAAAGTATGTGGTCTGAACTCTGGAGGCTAGAGCTCCGTTTGAAATTGAACTTGTTTATGTAAACTAATCTCAATTTATCATTACATATTTTTTAAATTTTAATATAAAATATAATAAATAATTTAATTTTTTTAAATTTCAAAATAACTTTAATATTAAAAAATAATATTCTAACAATATTTTATCATCTCAACTCAATTTAATTCAACTCACTTTAACATTTAAACACATCCAAGTCTAATATTTAAATATTTAATTTTTAAATTATTAAATTTACTTCAATTTAACATTTCTTTATGTATAGATTTATAATCTTTTTTCACCTTAAAATCTTTTTCCATTCGAGACTTACAATATTTTTCAATTTCTCTTAAATAGTAAATACGCCTAAACTATCATAGCATCCAAACATATATAAATTCATTTTAGGTGGATTCCACAAAACTCACTCTATCGTCTTAACTCATTACTATTTCAACTTATTTCAACTTAACTTTACATCCAAACAGTGACTAAAACAAAGAGTTACACAACTTTTTTCATTTAGGCTGCATTTATATATTGAGTTAAGTTAAATTGAGTTGAGTTAAATTCTTTATGAATAACAGTAAGCTGAGATGGTAGAGTGAGTTTTGTGGGGTCTACCTAAGATGAGTTTAAAAGTATTTGGATGTTAAGATAAGTTTAGATGTATTTATAAAAAATTAAAAAGGTAGTAGGTCTCACGTATAAAGAAGTGTTGAATTAAAAAATATTGTAGGTTTCACGTGTAAAGAAATTTTGAATTGAGATGAATTTAATGATTTGAGAGTTGAGTTTTTAAATGTTAAATTTAATTTAAAATTAAACTGAACTGAGTTGAACTCAATGAAATTGCATCCATGCATCATTAGTAATGCGTGGAATTTCTAGTTCATGCATGGGAATGAAATGTGCGAGAATAAATGCCCAAAATTTCATAAAAGCATGCATCATCAGTAATGCGTGGAACTTTCTAGTTCATGCATGGGAATGAAATGTGTGAGAATAAATGCCCAAAATTTCATAAAAGATAAGAATGCTGGAGGTAGCTGAACTGGAACGCCACGGGCTTGCTGCTGCTTGGAGTGTAAATTAATAAAGACGAAACGTATATAATTATATTTGTAGTGTTGTTGGCGAAGTTAAAATCATATAAAAATTCATGATCCTAGTCGCAATGTATTTAAATAGAATATTTAAGATGTATAAAAAAAAGCGTCCCCCTTCAGGCTGTGTCTTAATTACAGCATTTGGCTAGCCATTGCCGCCAATTGTAAGTCTAAATTTTAAATTTTTTTTTTTAGAGTTAAAATTCGTGTGTTGGACTAGTCAAAGAGATATTTATAAAATTTTGAATTACAAAAATTAAGAGACCTGGTCATATTTGGAGAGTCATGGACCAAATCAATATTTGATAATTTTTCTATCTAATTATCTCTCTATTTTAATATTAAATATTCAATAAAATATATTTATAAAATATAATTATTTTTTAAATTTTATTAAAATATATAATATTATTTTATTATTTTAATTTTAAAATGAGGAGTCGAATATAAATTAAACTACCTAACAAATTTTGGCTATAGCCAACCAAGACCTCAAACTAATACAAGAAAGTGTTTTGAAATCACGTGTTACGTACTCCTACCCTTCGAAGTCTTTGAGATGACTCGACACCAACCGGCAAGCCCATTGAACGTTGGATCGTAGGATCCTTATTTTGTGTATATATATAAAGATGGAGGGTTAACGTTTTGTAACAAGTTACGTATTAGAATTTAGAACAGCATTCCTCGCTTGATCTCTCGCTCGATTAAAGACCTACATCCAGGCCGGGCAGGTTAATTGTGATCATGTCGCTCACAGAAAAGCCCCCGCAAAAGCATGTGGCGGTGTTGCCTTTCCCATTCGGCAGCCATCCAGCGCCTCTTCTGAATCTGGTTCGCAAATTAGCACACGCTGCCCCTGACGTTCGGTTCTCTTTCCTAAACACTGCTAAGTCCAACCACTCACTCTTCTCCGCTGCAAAAGCCGACGTCGCCTTCCCACCCAACATAAAAGCCTATGATCTCGACGATGGCATACCGGCGGGTCATGTGCTTTCTCAAAATCCACTGGAGGAAGTGGAACTTTTCCTCAATGACTCCCCGGCCGACAACGTCAAGAGGGTGATAGAGGCGGCAGTCGCGGAGACTGGTAAGAGTATCTCCTACTTGTTCTCCGATGCATTCCTGACATTTGCTGGGGACGTGGCGGAGTCTTTTCATGCCGCATGGATCCCGGTTTGGCTCTCTTTGCCTTCCTCACTCTCTGCTCATGTTTACACCGACCTTCTCCGCAAGCGTTACTCCAGTAATTGCGTTGGGGCTGGAGCTAGACGTGAAGATGAAGATGGAACCCTGGAATTCATTCCAGGGCTGTCATCAATGCGTGTTTCCGACTTGCCGGAGGAGGTGCTGGTACCGGACAACCAAGAAGAGTCACTTTTCTCACGCGCGCTGGCCCAAACTGGATTGGTGCTACCACGAGCTACTGCTGTAGTAATGAACTTCTGTGAAGAGCTAAACCCTCCTCTTCTCAATCAGGATCTAGAAACGAAGTTCGGAAAGGTGCTTAACGTGGGCTTTCTCACCATATCGTTGCCACCACCGCCACTGCCACCGTCGAGCTCGGATTTAACGGGGTGCCTGTCGTGGTTGGATGAGAGGAAAGCTAGGTCGGTCGCTTATGTTAGCTTTGGAACTACGGCTTACTTACCCCATAAAGAGTTAACAGCAATTGCCGAGGCACTGGAAGCGAGTGGGATTCCATTTATTTGGTCTCTCAAGGATAATATGAAGGAACTCCTGTCCGGAAAGTTTCTTGAAAAGACAAGCTCGCAAGGAAAAATAGTGGCATGGACGAATCAAACACAAGTGCTTGCACATACTTCGATAGGTGTCTTCGTGACGCACTGTGGTTGCAACTCTGTGTACGAAAGTATGGCAATTGGAGTGCCGATGATCGGCCGGCCGTTCTTCGGTGACCAACGAATGACTGGACGGATGGTAGAGGAAGTATGGAAGATTGGTCTCATAGTAGAGGGTGGAAAACTCACAAAGGGTGGTTTGCTTAAGAGCTTGGAACTCATCCTGGATCATAAAATAGGGAAGAAGATGAGGGAGAAGGCCCAAACCCTCAAAGATATTGTACACAAGGCTGCTAGCCCCGGTGGCAGTGCTACACGAGATTTCAATAATTTGGTGGAGTTGATATCTGCGTCTTAAGAAGAATGATGACACAATTATATTTGTTTGATAATCATCAACAAACATACATATCTTCTTAAAAATTCAGAAAAATTATTTTTTCTTTTAAAAAAAACTTGTTGATGGTTGCCAAATAATTATAAAATTGTGTGCTCTCCAAGCTAGCAAGACTCGTGTGTAAGCAGTTGATGATCTTCGTGTTTTCTGATCAGTCTGTGTAGCTGCTTATGCATCTATGTGAAGTTAATTAATAATTAATCCATGCGTGATATGTATTAATCTCTTTGCTGCTATTTTACTTTCCTAAAAATTCTACCTGCAAAGTTGGGCGTTATTGACACAGAATTAATATTGCATCATTATTAATATATATCCAAATTAGTATAAAAAGTATTAATATTTTATTTTATTTATAAGTGAAAATGAATCCTACGATAGTACTGTGTTTTGAGTCTCGACCCTCCCATTGTTTTTTTTTTTGAAAATTTCTCGACCCTCTCATGAGTCATGACTTTACCATACAAGTCTACAAGTGTAGACAGAGAGACAAGAAACTTTTCACTGTCATGTGTGTTAATTAACGTACTATACACGCACAGACAGGAGGCCACCGCCACGTTGCATTAATAGAAGGGGCAGGCATATATATATATATATATATGAACAATTATACACGCAACATATTTTATATATTATTTATTTTACAATAAAAATAAAATATATTTCAATAAAATTTATCATTAAAAGTTTTTTAAATTTTATTTAATCATTACATTTTTTTTAATTTTAATATAAAATAAAATAAACAATTCAACTTTTTCATATCTCAAAATAAAAATAATATTAAAAAATATATTCTAACAATACTTTACTTAACTTTTTAATTTTAATCTCAACTCATCTCTTCTTATTTTTAAAAATAAATGAGGCCTTAATGTATTGTGAAAAATTCTGTGTTTATTATTTTTCTATACATATATATATATATAAAGGGTGTTACATTCATATATATATTGTAGTTAATTTCTTATTAAATATATTTTTTTTTAAATCATAAATTCATTAAAAAATATATTTTTTTCATTCATCATTGAGCAAAAAACAAAAAGATCAATCGGTGGAGAGTCTTTCGTGAGAATATCATTTCCCATATGGCATATAGTAGTGCAATTGGATTATGGTATCATACTGAAGTATATGCTTTGAAGACTACGTGGGTAATGCCTGAACCTTAAGTACAAGATCACGACATCATGCGTGCAGGCCGGAGGAAGTTAATATCCACCAGAAGAAAATAATGACTTCGTGGCTTCATGGATTATAGAGAACGCGGTAGATCTCGTGGTTACACATGATTGGTAACTACTGCTTGCATTATTATTGGTGTATATACTTCTCTTATGGAGGGCAGCAGTTATTATATAATATATATATACAGTTTTTTTTTTTTTTCTAAGCAATATATATACACAGTTATTATATAGAATTAATCTTTACATCATCCTACACACCACACACCATAATTTTTTTTATTTTTTTTTTATTTTTTTCTCTTATTAAATGTGTATTATATGGATGAAGAATAAAAAAATATAACTATTTCAAGAAAAGTAAAATTAAAAAAAATTAAAAAAAAATTGAAAAAAAATAAAAAACACATTAGTGTGTGGTGTGTAGGATGATGCATAGCAATGCTCTATTATATATAAGAATTAATCTTTACATCAACCTACACACCACACACCATAACCTTTTAAAAAAAATAAAAAAAGTTATGGTGTGTGGTGTGTAGGATGATGCAAAGATTAATTCTATATCTATTAGTAGTGTTAATGCATGCATGCATCATACATGTATGGGTTCTGCGCCTTATTTTGCCCCCATCAAAGCTATCACTAGTTTAAATTGGTTTTTTTGTGTGTAATTTTTATTTTTATTTTCTAAATGTTATAAAAAAAATCTATATAAATGCACTAGGGGTTAACCAGTGCATAATCGATTTTTGAAAATACAAAACTGGTACATATTGGGTTGGTCTTAAATTTTATCTAAACTTAGACCGGATCGGACCGGTTACACCCATAATGGCACCTTTTGCGCCGAAATTTAGTGTTTGAGTTTAGTTATGTTGAAAATGATATTTTTTAGCTGAAACATTTTGGACGCAAAAAGCCATATTTCTTGTAAGACCCCATATTATGGTAAGTATCCCCTCGATGTTTTTCCTCAATCTGAGACAGCTTGCTATTTTCTGTGGACATTATGTAAATCTCGAGTGTCATCGAAAAAGATAATATTATGTATAATATTTTATTTCATATAATATATATTACTAATATTACCAATTGTTTATTGAAATTCAACAATAAATTAAGGGATTTAGTATCTCAACCTAGCCGCCCAAAAATTAAGGAAAATTAGATAGAGTACGGACGACCGGTTATAAAACAAACAATTATGTAGTAAACTGGAGCAATGGTTATCAAACTATTTTCATCTTTTGATGGTGTGTTTTCACAATTGGAACAACGGTTAGGCTTCATTCCCCAATCTAAAAACCTATAGAGAATCAGCTTAGTTAATGTAAAACAGAGAAGAAAATCAGAGAAGGGAAAGTAGAAAATTGTAGAAAAATGAGATTTCCAGATTCGTGTCTTTCTTGATTTCTTTACATGTACATATGACTACTGAATGAATATATATAGTTAGTTTATTTACACATGCTGTATTTCTATTGTTAGTTAATTACAAGTAGACTACATCATCTCTAACACTCGCCCCTCAAGATATGGAATGAATGTTAATGATTCCCATCTTGGAGAGGAGATAAGAGAATTGTCTAGCAGGCAATATTTTGGTAAGTATGTCTGCTATTTGATGCTGAGAAGACACATGCACTGTACGAATGAGGCCCAATTGTAGTTTTTCCCTAACAAGATGACAGTCAATTTCTACATACTTTATTCTCTCAAGAAATACTAGATTTGCTGCTATATGCAAAGCTAGCTTATTGTCATAGTACAATACAACGTGATCTCACAAGCACTTGATGCAAGAGCTCGATGCTTAGCCTCTATAGATAATCATGATACAATATTTTGTTTTTTGGATTTCTAGGAGATAAGTGAATCACCAGAAATATACAAAACCAAGTGACTAATCTTCTAGTATGTGGGCATGTGGCCCAATCTGAATCTGAAAAACCTTTCAAATATAGAGTGGATTTTGTAGAGAAAAATATACATTTCCCCGTTGTATTCTTCACATAATGTAAAACCTTATTTGCATCATTTAAATGTATAGCAGTAGGCTTGCCCATAAATTGACTCAAGTTATTTACAACAAAAGCTAAATCTGGTCGTGTAATGGTCAAGTATAACAATCTTCCTATAAGTCTCTTGTAACTTGTAGGATCAACCAAGAGATCTTCATCTGATTTCTTTAATCTAAGATTAGGTTCCATAGGAACTTGTGCTGTTTTACAAGCAAGCAAATTTGCATCATCGAGAAGTTATAGTGCATAATGCCTTTGGCATAAAGATATGTCTTTACTTGTACGTGCCACTTCCAAACCCAAGAAATATTTGAGATTCTCAAAGTCTTTTATCTAGAATTGACTGTGGAGATAAATTTTGAAATCTTGTCCTAATTGTAATCATTGCTAGCAAAAATGATATCATTTACATCAACCAGCAATATAATGAAGGAAGAATCTGTTATCTTTGTGAACAAAGAATAATCACACTTGGACTGAGTGAATCCACAACTGAGTAAACATGCAGTAAATTTGGAAAACCACTGCCTAGATGTCTGTTTAAGTATTGAAGTCCATAGAGAGACTTAGCTAGTCTACATACTCGAGTCTCCCCCTTGTTGCCATAACCGAGTGATAGTTACATATAAACTTTTTCATCTAATGATCCATGGTGAAAGACATTATTTACATCAAGCTGATGTAAATGCCAATTGTATATGGCAGCAACAACCAATAGACAACGTGAAGTTAACTTGGCAATTGGAGAGAATGTATCCAAGTAGTCAAAGGCCTTCTTGTTGGGTGTAACTCTTGGCAACAAGCCGGGTTTTATATCTTTTGATTGAACCATCTAAATTGCACTTGATTTTAAACACCCATTTACATCCAATGAGATGTTTCTTAGGAGGTAATGTTGTGAGTTCCCATGAATGATTTGCCTCAAGAGCAGCTAACTCTTCTGCCATAGCATTACGCCAATGAGGATATTGGACAGCTTGATTATAGAATTTGGGTTCAAACTAATGACAAACTAAGACTGAAAGCACAATGTGATGAAGAAAGTTTGTCATATGATAAAAAAAACTAGAAATGGAGTAAGGAGAAGAATTGTGCTTACCACTAACTGTAGCCATAGAAGAAGCGGGAAAGGTAGAAGTAGATGGTAGCAAGTTACAATGATATTGCTGTAAGTATGAAGGAGGATGCTTAACCCGATATTACTTTCTAACTTGTGGAATGGCAGTATTTGTTTCTGTTTGAAGTGGGAGTTCATCAACAGAGTTTGTGAGATTAGGTGCATTATCAACAAAAGAGTTTGGTAGGTCAGACTCATTGATAGGTTTAGGAAGAACAAGATAATCAATAGAGTCTATGAGGTTAGATGCATTATGAATGTCTCACCTCAAGAAAAGTCGGATTTAAAGGGGAACAAATGTTCATAAAAAATAACATCTCTATAAAGAAATATGGAGTTAGTGTGTAAGCCAAGAAGTTTAGGAAGAATCATATTTAAAGGGGAACAAATGTTCATAGAAAATAACATCTCCAGAAAGAAATATGGAGTTAGTGTGTAAGCAAATAAGCTTATATCCTTTGACAGCAAAGGGATATCCAAGAAAACTACACTTTCGAGCACGAGAATCAAACTTAGATCGATTAGCAGACAATGTGGTGGCATAACACAAACACCCAAATACCCGAATGTGAGAATATGAAGGAGGAGTTGAGTGAAGCATTTCATAAGGGGATTTATATGATAGAAGAGGAGTAGGAAGTTTGTTTATGATATAAGTAGCAGTGAGAATGCACCCCCCCCCCCCCCAAAATTTAAGGGGTAAATTGGATTGAAAAAGTAGAGCTCTAGCCACTTCAAGAAGTTGCCTATGTTTGCACTCTACCATACCATTTTGTTGTGGAGTGGCAACACAACTGTGTTGATGAACAATGCATTTGGACGAATAAAAAAAAAGGCATGTTGAATTCTAAACCATTATCACTACGTAGGACTTTTATGGTTTTGTGATACTGATGTTCAATCAAAGAAATAAAGGAAAGCAACTTAGACTGAACATCTAATTTGACTTTGAGAAGGAAAACCCAAGTGTTTCTAATGAAGTCATCTACAATAGTGAGAAAATAACGAAAACCTTTTAAAGTTGGTGTGGAAAAAGGGCCACAAATATCACAATGAATAATGTGAAATGGACAAGTGGTAGATGAAAAATTAATTGGAAAAGATAAACGAGATTGTTTAGCACAATGACAAACATTACAATTGGAATGAGAAAATTTTATTGAAGGACACTGTTTGTGTTATAACAATTGTCTAGTATGAGGAGTGTAGCCTAAACAACAATGCCATAAATCAAAAGAAGCATTGTTTACATGAGTAGGTACAGAAGCAATGTTTACATGAGTAGTATTTACAGAAACAATGTTTACATGAATTGTGTTTAAAGATATAATTGAGTTTGGAGAACAGGTCCTGG
Source organism: Pterocarya stenoptera (assembly GCA_003123785.1). Lineage (NCBI taxonomy): Eukaryota > Viridiplantae > Streptophyta > Magnoliopsida > Fagales > Juglandaceae > Pterocarya > Pterocarya stenoptera. The sequence goes on along the minus strand of QEOT01000017.1, from coordinate 141,961 downwards.
ATAAAACAAAATTGAGCAAGAAAGATTATGGAACAAGCATTACAATTAACCAACTTACTAGCATATAAAAGATTGAATGAGAAAGAGGGGATGCAAAGGACATTATTCAAGATTAAAGATTCAGAAAGCTTAACAAAACCAATATGTGAGACAGGAACTTTAAGACCAGTTGGAAGGGTAAAAAACATGGAGACATGGAGGTAACAACTGAGAAAGATTGAAAAATTGAATAGAATAAAGCATGTGGTCAGTAGCATCCGTATCAATAATCTAAGGGATGAAAGAAGAATTATGAAAAAAATTATGTTCCAATGAAGAAAGAGCGAAAGAAGCTATTATACCTGATTGACCAAGAATAGATTTGATATTATGACGAGAGGAACTACCTACAAGATTAACCATGGGAGTATTAGCAGAAGATTTATGACTCTCAATCATGGATAAGAGTGGTTGGTACTGTTCTTAAGTAAAAGGAAATTGATGCAACTCAGCAACTTGATACTACTGTGAATTTAAAGGTAACTCAAATGATTGGCAGCCAGAAATAAAATTAAGCTGAGGTTTATTCATCTTGAAGCCATGCGGGTAACCATGAAGCTTGTAACACTTTTTTTTGGTGTGGCCAGTCATACCACAGTGGCTGCAAAGAGGTCTAGGTTTCTAATTATTAGGTTGTGGTCTTGATTGAACCCTAGAGTTGATTGTTGGTGAATAGTGACCAAGGCAGTAGCATCAAGACTAGGTACAGGAACAAGTAAGATAGCACGCTGTCTTTCAGCTTGTAGAATCAAAGAAAAAATACGAATAATGGGAGGGAGAGGATCCATAAGAAGGATTTGATCCTGAACGATAGAGAAAGAATCACTGAGGTCAGTCAAGAAACACACGACATATTCTTTATTGTGGCGCTTTAACAGCCCTACATCGACAATTAGAACCACAACCACCAGTACGAACAGGATGATAGGTCATCAATTCGTCCCATAGGGTTTTGAGCTGAGTGAAATAAGAGGTTACATAAAGATCACCTTATTGTAGAAAACCAAGTAATTTTTGCAATTGGAAAATGCTAGAACATTTTGTTGAGAAAAAGGATCTTTAAGATCATTCCATAGATCTTTGGCAGTATCAATGAAGATACAACTAGCTGCAATCTCTTTTGATACGTAATTTAGTAACCACGATAGGATCATATCATTACAACGTAACCAAGCTTCATGGAAAGGATCAGAAGAATTTGCTGGCAACTGCAAAGAACCATTAATAAATGGGAGTTTATGATCTTAATTGCCTGGATTGTACCATGAATCATATTTTTCATGAAAGAAATGTTGTAGCTGATTTTTTAGCTAAGTGTGGTGCTGAGAGTTTGAACTCTGATTGGTTTGAAGATCATACGTTGACTAGTCTGTTAAGAGATCTCCTTCGCACGGACAAGATGAGTCTACCTTGTTTAAGAGTCTCGTAAGGTTTGTGCTTGGTAAGTTTTCTTTTGGTTTCATTAATTTCACTAGTCTTGTTTTGCTTGTCTACTTGCATGTTACCCTGTCTTCGGTTGTTTTGTTTTAGGTTAATCATCTTTCTTTTGGCATTGTATTTGAATCAATGTTTTGAATACAGTTTCGGTGATCGTTTTGGTCGATGCCTTGAAACGAGATATTTCGGTATCGATATCGTTTCAGAATAGTTTATATATAAATAAATTATATATAAATTATATTCCAAAATTACATATATATAAATTATAAATAGTCTGTCCTGAATTGTGGGTCAAAAAATCAACTTGTAGTTTAAAGAAATGAAAAAAAAAAGGGGTAAAGGCTAGCCGATACGGGCCGAAACAGTCGAAATTCTGATCGGTACGAAACTATATCCTTCTCCGTACCCGTTACGCTACAGAAACGGTATATTTTGGCCATACTGGTCGGTACGGTACGAAATTTAAAACTTTGATTTGAATGATATGGATATAAAGGTTTTAACGCTTGGGTTTTGGTCTTTATAGTTTATATGTCTCCCCCAAGTGTCAAGTTGTAATCATGATTTTCTTCCGTCATAAGTGAGGACAATCAATAAAATTAGAATATCATCATCTTCTTTAAGAAGAAATGTGAGTTTATTCTTAGCCTGTAAAGTCATGCGTACAGATCAACTCATGTGTGATAATTTTCACCCGAGAGAACTTATGTGACAAGACTAAGACCAAGATTATCTCCATGATGGAGAAAGTAGGGTGTACAAGAATGATCATTTGGATTAACATTGGAAGAAGCCGAAGAAGAGGACGCTATTGTTTGAAAGAAAAATCTGATACCCATGTAAAACAGAAGAAAACCAGAGAAGGAAAAGTAGAAAACTGTAGAGAAAAGAGATTTCAAGATTCTTTCTTGATTTCTGTGCATTATGACTACTGAATGAATATATATAGTTAGTTTATTTACACATGTTGTATTTCTATGGGTAGTTAATTACAAGCAGACCACCAGCTCTAACAGTTAGTAGTATTAAAGAATACAAGTCTAAAGTCTGCATATCAAACAAATTTATCAAAACAAACAAGAATTATCAGCTCTCAGTCTGAAATCTAATCATCCCAAATCAAGTTCATCCAGTACCCATCCATCATTCTAATAGTGATCCTGACTGACTATCTTACTACAAGAAGTCTAAGGCAACTCTGGAATTGGAATTAGTTGTTTACTCCACATTATTCAGACTTGACATCAACCTTGGAATCTAAATTCTAGAACTGGTATGGCACATCTACTGGCTGCCCCCAATATTGGTTCCTTTCAGGGGCTGCCGTCGATGACCCCAGTTGGCCATCATCGAAACCCAAACCCAGTATCGATTCCATGTTGCATAAAGGACTATTGTCTAGCAGCCCCCTAAGTTCATCCAAATCACACATTTCATCCATAGAATAATCGTGTCCACTATCCCAAAAACAGTTCCCAACGCCACTAGCTTCCTGTTTGATGTCATGGAGATCATCCTTTGCTTCTGGCCTCGCAGAATAATCCTGTCCATCCTTCCAATAAAAGTTCGAAATTTCAGTAAATCCCGGTTTGATGTCGCAGGGTTCATCCTTTGCTTCTGACTGAGACATCCTATTCGGCATGGCAGCTTCAGCTCGCCGACTACACATTCTTGATTCAACTTCCCCACTCTCATTTCTCAAATTTGGGATAAGAGGCTTCACATCTATTTCTTCGGCTGCACAGACCCCGGAGTGGTTGAATGTAGTCGTAGAATAAGAGCCTGATGGAGTTGCTTCCGCACAAGTTCCTGATGAAGTGGTGACTGAACAACCATCCGGAAAATTGAGGCGGGCACGAGAACCATACATTACCTTTGCAGCTTCATCATAAGCAAACGCGGCTTCAACTGCATTAGCAAAAGTACCAAGCCAAAGCCTTTTCCCCTTGTTTGGCTGCCGAATTTCTGCAACCCACTTACCCCATGTCCTCTGCCGAACTCCTCTGTAATCACATCTCGAGTTCTCAGGCCCTCCCTTTCCTTTCATACATCCCTTCTTCGACCCAATGCCCGGAGCTCTACGAATGGGTTTATCGTTGCAAGAATCAAGCTGGACGGTCTGTTCTTTCCACTTGGCGAGGGTCTCGGCCACGGACAAACATCCATCTCGCCCCGTACGCGACTTCTTCTTCCTGGAAAATTTCAACGAGAAAGACGTCATATTAGCAACAATCCAGTAACAAAGTTATTATTCCGAATATGGGACCGTCAGAATCTGCACTACCATTGAAGCAAAACTCAATAAAAAATAAATAAATTCAACAAAGAAATTGCAGTGACTTAACTTATAATTTATCGCTTAATATCAAAAGTAGTTCGCATCAGAACAAAAAACCTATTAATTATTCCCCACAAACAGTAGGTCAATTTTGCAAGAAATCTACGACTTCATTAGGCTCCAACTTTTTTAATTTTTATTTTACGATTTCCAAATGCAAACGTGTAGTACTCTACGCAGACAGAAGACCAATAGATTGATTCCCAAATTCAACGAAAATCCTAAGCCCCACACAATCGAAAACCCTTTTTTCCACCGAAGTTCCGAACCTTCTAAGAATAAAACCAACCAAGAACACAAACCAGGAATCCCTAATCGAAGCCCCTAACCCCCCAACCAAAAAACAAAAAAAAAAAATTAAAGCAAAACCAATGAAATGAAAAAGGAAATGGTCAAATCAGCCAACCTCGTAATGGTAACATCCGACGACGCGGCCATCGAAGAAACCCACCACCGCTGGTGAACGTGATCTTTCTTTATTCAGTGCGCGGTTAGTTTGCAGATGTGGTGATACTCTGAGCTTTCCAAGGTAGAGAAACACAACAACGTTAATCCGGTAAGAGCTTCAGAGATATTTATACGCTTCTCCACTCCAGCAGATATTTTCTGACGTGGCGCTTTGTAATGGCGTCGTTGCTTGCGTCAAATGTCCCTCGAGAAGCTTCCCGAAGTCCGAACCACTCTCCTAAGAGCAAAGCCCGGCTGTATTTTCTTTTTCTACTTTATATTTTTATAGAGCATTGTTATATATTATTCTACACACTATATATCAAATTATTTTTTATTATTTTTAATTTTTTTTTATTTTATTCTTCTTGAAATATTTATATTTTTTTTATTCATTATCCATATAATACACATTTAATAAGAGAAAGAAATAAAAATAAAAATAAAAAATATTATAATTTGTGATGTTTAGGATGATGCAAAGATTAATTTATTTTTATATTATAAATATCTCTGGACTCCTAATTTAACAGATTGGGTCAAACGTGGCCGTTGGTCCTATTCTTTTCTTTTTCTCGAAGGAAATGATCTTTAGCACCCATTTGCCAAGTTGAGTCTGGATAAATATCTTAGCCAATAAGAATCGTTTGGTTAGGAAAATAATATGAGATGAAGTGGTGATAATTTCTGTATAAAAACGAGCCTGAAAATCATCTCATCTTTAATTATTATATTTTTAAAAAAATTTATATTTAAAATATAATAAATAATTTAATTTTTTTAAATTTTAAAATAAAAATAATATTTTAATAATATTTTTTTAATTTTTAATTTTATATTATATCTTATCTCAATTCTACTTACTATCCAAACCCTCGTTATTTGAGGTATTACAAAAATGATTGGTAATTAACTGGTGATACCCTTGAATTTAGTCATTTTCAATGTACAAAATAGATGCCCGAGGGACTCAGGGAGTGTCTTTTGGCTCGTTTGAATATTTAAAATATCTATAAATAATAAAAAAATATTTTGAATTAAAATATTTTATTAAGTTTTTAAAAAATAATAAAATATTATAAAATAATAAAATATTTAAAAAATATTTGTTAATATTATATTTGTTTTGAAATAAAATTAGCAGACTATCTAGTTAAGTGAGGGCGGTTAATGCTGGGAAAAGCCTACAACAATTTTCTAATGAGAAATATTTTAGTTACAAAGACACCACACAAAATAAAGTCAAGAATTGACGTAACTTTATATAATACAATAGATTGTAAAACTATATTATAAAGTTTATCTAGCTTATCATATAAAGTCTTATCTTATTGCGAATTTACTTTTATAAAATCTCTTTATTTATAGAGCACTTTTCTTTTCCAAGTGTTCTCTACCAGAGTTTAGGATAGTGATAGGATTACTACCTTTTTATTACCCATTTACTACTTATAGTGTGTTTATTTTTTTATCATTTATTTTCTAGTATTTTTCTTAACATCCTTAATCATTAAGAAAAAATAAAAATATATATACAATTTTACTAACAGTCACTTCTTTAATGATTAAGTAAAATAAAATTTTTAAAAAAAAATCAAATACAAAAAGAGTAGTAAATAAATAATAAGAAGATAATAACCCCATCATTTTCCCACACAGAGTTTATTATTAAACATGCGATCTCCAGATTTCAAGAGCATAAGTTAGCCTATTGGACCTTCAACTAGGATTGCTTGAAATTATATGCACAAGAGCACATGCATGACACATGCATACATACATTAATGGAGTGCCCATTTGTTCATAGATTATTCACATTCACAAAATTAAACCTGTTCATACAATTTGCTGCTATATATACATGTATATCCAGGACTAGATGCTGAGGGTGATGGGAGCAACTGCTGGCCGGAGACCAAGGAAGCTAACCGAGGAGTCAACCCAAGCAGCCCTCTCCCACTTCTATATACCGCATGTTATAACCACTAAGAACTTGCCATTGCCACGGATGCATCATTGCTGTCTGATAAATCCTTCCACTGTTGAGTCACTGTCTTCCCCCGGGTGTAAAACTGAACTCCAGCCTTGCCTGCAATTCAGTCTTCATTACAAATTTGAATATCTCAACCACTAACGAATGCTTCAGGGAAAAAAAAAACGTGGGAATTATACAGCAATATTTCCAAAGCACTAAAAGTTACCATCTAAAGTGAGATCACCAGCAAAGGATGGCTTGCAGCTAGTAAATGAGGAAAAAGGCAGGGGTACAGAGATGGGAACATTTATGCCAACCTGTCAAACCAAGTGAATGTGGTAAAAACCAATAAAATTGCAACCAATCCAAATAAGAACAAAAAAAACTCCCAATCTGTAAAAATATATATGATTGGATTCATTAATCCATGCAGTGAGCATTACAAACAAAACGTGCATGCCAAATTTGTGGAGAAAACTAGTATCCTGAACTCTGCTCATTGTGAGTGCTTTAGATTTTTTAACCGAGTGGGAGCAGTGCAAGGGATGTGACCGAAGAAGGAACTTGTGGAGTTTATCCAAGTTTAGATGTTTAATACTTTTCTGATTCTTTTGCGTCGTGGCAAGCTGCAAAGAGATGGCTACCTGCCCAACTTCAATCTCAGTTTGGAATTTCCTTGCAGCAACACCAGAGGTTGTAAATATAGAAGCTCCATTGCCATATCTGTAAGACAGCAACAAATCGGTATACAAAAAAATAAAAATACCCCTATAAAGGACTCTCATCTTACAATGAGGATTGAAAAAGAAGGTAAATCTGGGAATACTTATTTCTGTTAACAACGTTTATGGCCTCTTCGATGCTTTCAGCCTGGGCATCAAGAATATTGAATCTTAAAATCTTAAAATAGGAAACAATCACTTATTTTTTGAAAAATAGGAAACTACTAACTTGCTAACTAGAGAAAGATGAGTAGATAGATGGATACCAACCCGCATACAAAGAAGAACTGGGCCAAAAAATTCTTCCTGTAGAAACCAAGGTAAAAGGCCATTTAAGGTGATAACCGGGTCAAGTCTCTTCCTTCAGTAAAATCCATGATTGCTTCTAGAACATGATAAAAGATACCTTGTAACACTCCATGTTGATTGTGACATTGGACAAGATGGTGGGACCAACGAAATTGCCATGTTCATATCCTGGAACCTATATGTCATCCACAAATCAATACCGTACATTAGGTCAACTTGGACACTCCAAATCATAAAACAAACTGCAGTTATGAACATGCTTCTTACAATCCAAACCACAAGATCCCAGTAACTTGCTTATGGCCAGTTAAGTATGTAATTGAAGAAACTGCATGATATTCCTGATTGTTGGAGATTAACAAAACGAAAAAGTAAAAACGATAAGACTTGAAAACGACGCCTATAAACAAGATGAGAAAAATAAAACACAAATACTTCAAGTTATCAGAAAGATACTAGCATCAAATTAATATGTATTTCTTTTTCATTTCTGTTGACTTTTTGTTTATTATGTTTCATAAGTTTATTTATGCAGTGTTTTCTATTTTTGAATTGATTTTTTTTGCTATTATTTTTTAAAGATTTTGTTTTTTTTTTTTCATTTTTAACTTCTAGTTTTTTTAAATTCGTTATTTTTATTTTATTGATTGTATGTTTTTAGATTTTTTCAGATAAGTGACATGCTAGGTGTCCATTACCCATGCAACATGCCACATCAGCAGTTTTGATCAATTTTAAACAAAAAAGTTTAACTTAAAAATAAAAAGCATACAACCTAAGGACTAAAACGAGATTTTTGCAAACTCGGACCATATTTTAAGAAGTAAATTATTTAAGAGAACTGCTACAAATACAAAAAAATTGTATAAAAATAAATCTACAAACTGAGGTAGCTTTATGAAATCCATTAGATCTACATTATCGTAAAAGTAGCTTTTTAATTTGATGTGCAACATCAAACCACATCAGTTTGTGAGTTAAATTTGGTGTAATCTATTTGTGGCTAAAATATTTCCCATTATTTAAATCCCACATCTAACAAAAATTCTGTTTAGAAAGTTGAAGAATAAAAAAATTACAAGATATTCATGCCATGCCAAGTTAGCCAATTTTGAATTTTGCAATTTACATTGTAAAATGCCCCCCCCCCCCCCCCCAAAAAAAAAAAAAAAAAAAACCCACTTCCTCTCTCTCCAAATGAGGAAGAAACTAAGAAGACAAAAAAAAATGTAACTAAATGCTTCACAAACTACATACCAGGTTTTACATAACAGAGTCAATTCCAGACAATCAGACTGAAGGAAAACAAGCCCTTATTTAAAACATGTGTTGTAACTTTCATCATCACTATTAAACTATCAATCTACATAATAAAAGCAAAGGCATAGATACACCCAAAAACAAAATACAAGAAATCTTCCATAGTAGTGAAAGAAAGTACCACAATGTTTCTCCCATCAAGGACCAGTTTTGCACCGGTATCAACACCTATTTGGACCAATCTGCATATTTGTTCCTTTGCCTGTAAGTAATGGAGAATGTTAAAGAATTATGGAATCATACCAAGACATATCCACATGTTGAATGTGAACTGCTCAAAATACTTCCACTCAGGCACCCAATATAACAAATTCAAAATGCTTAAGCTCGCTCGTATTAATGCACCCCAATGGCATGAAATCTACTACTATAACAGACAACTCCTTCCACTTGAACGACTGACTGGTCAAGGGATTAAATATGAGTCACCTGCTTGCTAATCACTGGTCCAAGGTCAGCATCTGATTCTGTTCCTTCGTTTACTTTAATTGCTTTGGCATGCTCCACTAGTTTATCTTCCCTGGAAAATGATAAACCCTTCTTACAGAAAACCATGGATGTCACACCACACTAACTCAATGCAAGAAGCAACAAAATCAAATAAATGTAAAGATAAAACAAATGCAAATGCGGAGAGAATTTCTTAAAATCAAGGAACGTAATCCCAACATACATAAGCAACTCTGACATAGTTTCTTTTTTATTTTGGTGCATCCTATGCATTGTCCATGGACCTACAGCGCCAGGATTGAACCTATGCCTGGAGTCTGCAACCAGCCAGACTTTTACCACCTAAGCTAACCGCCACAGGGTATTGAGAGTAGGTTGAAATTGTTGTTTGAAGATGGAGAGCATTTGGAAGATATAGGTGCTGAAGAAAGTGGCTTTCTTTGTGAAGACAGCACAGCTTATGGGCAGAATTTCACTTATCAAGGAAGTGGAGGAAGATCAATGTGAAACTTCTGTGTAATTGAAGTAAATTGGTGGATCACATATTACTTTGTTCTTTGGAGATGTGGTCTCTGGTTTTCTCTTTGTTTGGCTTTACACAAGGTATGCCTTAGACAGTGGTGGAGTTGTTGGTTTGGTTGCAAAGTGTCCTTTGGTTGGCATTGGAGTAGTGGTGGAATGTGGCCCCATTGTGCCCTCATGGTATGTTGAGCTTTCCCAGCCCAAATAGAAGTTCTACCTCTTGAGATAACCCCATGTGTTGAGGTTCATTTCTAACTATTCTTTAATTTCTATGTACAAGTTTCACAACGATTGTAATCTTTGATCTTAATTTTGGTCTCTCCTTGTACACTGCAGTGCACTTGATGATTCCCTCCAAACCGTTTCTCTTACTACAATATTATTATTTATGAGAGATAAAACAGAAATGAAATTCATTTTGAACACTTAAAATGGAGCAAGATATTATAGGATTAGTCACGAAATGTGTGAACCACCTTCCTAATCCTGAAGAGAGAGAGAGAGAGAGCACCCAGATTTAAAAAGTTCAATAACATAGATATCTAATAGGGAGGTAAAATGTAATACCAAGGATTTAAGCCTCCAACAAAAACAACTGTGCTAAGGGCCATGCACTTTTGTCCTGCAGCACCAAAACCAGCAGCAACCAGGGCATTCAAAGTAGCTTCTACACTTGCATCAGGCATTACAACCGCATGATTTTTAGCTCCAACATTGGACTGAAGACAAGAGTTGCCCAGCCAATTTTTCATTGACCTCAGCTATTGCCTTGGTGAAACAGCAATCACAATGCTCATAAAAGGAGAGTTTACCTGAATACGCTTCCCTTTAGCTGATGCTCTTGTGTAGACATAAGCACCAGCCTTAAAAAATAATTTTTTTTGATCGGTAAACAACCAGCCTTAAAAAATAATAAAAGTAACAATTGAAAAAAAAGAATTATTTATCCATTAAAAAAACCAGAAATTTATAAATGTATTGCAAAATTTTTTGTGTAGAATTATTGACAAAAAATACACATTCTTAATTAAACAACTTATGGTATGAGGAACAAAACGTTAAGGTTAGACCATCTTGGAACTCTGTTCTGTTATCATAACTTTGACCTCAGCAGTAGATCACAAACAAGATTTTGGGCTTACAATTGCATAACATCACTACATCACATGGCCAATATACATTCATTCACTTCCTTTGGATCACTTGCAAATAATTTAAGAAAGGGGACCAAAGAAGAAGAAGAAGAGATTGAATGTCCATAAAAGAATTACTTGTGATCACTGATTTGAACAATTGTAACCACATCAGCAACTGCAACTTGTATCATTGTTCAACACTTGCGAATAACTTACCGCATTTGGACCAACAAATGAGACAGCTTTAATATCATCATCATCACAAATCGCGTTAACAATGTCCTGTTCCAATTCAATGATAAAAAGTGAAAAGCTAACAGATGAAAGAAAAAAGAAATGTGTGATACAACAAAACAAGTTTGATTGAGCATGAAGATAAAAGCAAAGTTACACATGATGCATGCGCTAAATGAAACAGATTAATTTGTATCACATTCACTAGGAAAAGATTGATGCTTAAAATTAAAGATCAATAATATATAGTGATGCTAAAGTGAGGTATTAATGGAGTGAACAAGCTCTGTAATCCATTTTTAGAACCTTACATTGGTGCCATGAACAATATTTAGGACACCCTTAGGCAAGCCAGCTTCTACGGCTAGCTCTGCAAGCATTACTGCAGCCCCTGAAAGAAAAAACAAAATAAGTTAATTAAAGTGCAAATGTCTTGGCCATATATATCCTATTTCGAGCATAAATGTCATGCATGCTTAGTAAGTAAGTCGAACAGTAAACAAATAGCTAGATTCTCAAAAAAACCTCTAACTCCAGTCATGGAGTCACAAACTTTTCCTAAATGGGAAAGGAACTTTTCTTGTTCAGCAAACAAGAATTTTATTGATGAGAATTGGGCATAGCCCAAGTACACGGGACATATGCAAGATAATGCTTGGACAAATTAAAAGGAAGAAATTACCTAGCCCAAGGAAATTTAAAAAGAAGAAATCATAAAAAAAAGATGGACAAGTTACCGACAAAATAAATTTAAATATATACATATACATACACATACACATACACCACATAATTAGAAGTTTAGTACGCCACATGTTTGATGAAATGTCATATCGACAGCAACTTCAATTTAAATAGTTGGGACTTTATCTGAGGGTCCAATGGGTTGTAGATATTGGGTATCATATTGTACTCTTTTTTCGGTCTTTAACATGGATATCCTTGCTGAATCTTAAGAGAAACCATAACAGATAAATCTCCTCTTTTAATCATGTAAATTTATATCCTTTCGACGGGCCAGTTTAGATCTGGTCTGCCAGTGGGTGGTGAAAGGCAAAATCGAGTTTCAAGATCCATCACCTTACCTACCCCTTCTCTCTCTATCCAATAATTGGTGCACAGAAAACACCACCAGAAGCGATACTTACAACTTATCAGCCTCATGTAGAGCACCAAACACAACCTAATGAGAACCTTCTCTTGCTCTACTGTTTAAAGAATAATACAATAGAGTAGAAGTTCCATGATCATATCTTCCAATAATAGGAAGGATTTCAAAATCACCTGGATCCTTCTCCGATGGCTTCAGAATAAATGTATTGCCACATGTGACTGAAATAGGAAACATCTGCAAATGAAAGGAAAAATATAAGCCTCCTTTGAACAGAAAAATTCCTTGTTCATTTAATAGGGGTATATAACTCATGACTGAAATAGGAAAAAATTCTTCTTCTACATTTTTCAGAAAGAAAATTGATAGGTAATCAAGAAGTTTTATTAATAAGATAATAAGCATACCCCAAGTACATAGGACACATACACAGGACGTTTTTCAAGAAAAATCAAACAATTATATGAGATTGAACCCATGACTTCACCCTCTTTATTATTATCCAAAATTTAAAAAAAAAAAAAAACAGTAAACAAGCTTAATATAATTTTCAAAGGTTACAAATATAAAAAAGGGGTGTGGCCCAAGTACAAAAATAATATACATGTGGAAGCACCCCAAAAATTAGGGAAAAGAATTGAGAAGTACAGCTCAAGACCTTAACTGAGAACACATATAAAATGGTAAAGAACAGTCCATGAAGTATGATGCCAAGTGTGGCCATTTGCAATTACTCACAACTTTCGTAACCCCATCATAACTACAAATTGATGTGGTTCTTTTTATGATTTTTCTTTGGGATCAATCACAAGTTCTTTAGTCTCACATTCTAACGGTGACAGAGTATCAACACCTGTAGACTCCAAAAGTTNCCCCCCAAAAAAAAAAAAAAAAAAAAAGGAAAAAGAAAAGAAAAGAAAAGAAAAAAGATGCATTGAAACAATATCCCAGCAGTTAGTAGTTAAAGAATAGTTCCATTAGATCATCTCCTATTGCACTGCGAGGTTGCCAAGACTTTATGGTACGCGGTACTAAGTAGAGTTGAGTTGGCCTGGGTTATGCTGGAGAATGTGGTGGCAGCGTTGGCCAGCTGGCCAAACATTGGAGGAATGAATCAGATCAAAGCAGTTTGGAGGATGATTCCAGTGTGTATAATGTGGTGCTTGTGGCAAGAATGTAATGCACGGACATTTGAAGACAAGGAGAGATCGCTAGAGGAATTGTTAACATCATTTTATGGCACTCTTTGTACTTGGGCTATTGCTATTGATTTTAATGGCATGGCCCTTCATGATTTTCTTGTCTCTGCCACGTCCTCTTAGCTAGGACTCATTATTGTATATACTGGGCTAGGCCTATTCTTTGAGCAATATAATTTCTTACTTATAAAAAAAAAAGAATAGTTCCAATTCCCAACTCCATTCTAACAACTTTTTAGAACAAGAGTGACATACAGAATGGGTTTTAAGCAGCAAAATGCACACTAACAAGTCTTAGACCAATAAATATGGCCAACTGAGGAGAGCATAAACAGTGAATATTGAAGTATAGCAAGCTTACCCATAAGGGAATCATAGCCGGAAAGTCAAAGGGGCAAATCCCAGCACAAACACCAAGCGGCTCTCTAATGCTGTAGCTATCAGTTCCATTAGATACATTAGAAACAAATTCCCCTATTTGCAAAGTCGCCAGTCCACAAGCATGTTCCACCTCCTCTATGAATGAAGATCAAAAACTTGTTGGGCACAATCAATGCCAACTAAGCCTTTTCATATACAACAAAAGACAAAAATTAAAAAAGAAAAAAGAAAAAAAAGAAAAGAAACTAACCTAGCCCACGTAATACATCACCATAAGCATCCTTCAATGTCTTTCCATGTTCAGCAGTAATAATCCTAGCAAGCTTATCCTAGGCCAGAGATTATATGGTAAAATTAGTTAATATTAGATAATGATAATAAATAAATAAACTGTAACTTGAATTAATAAAAACTAAGGCCCAAAAAACTTACAATGTCTCTGCGAATAAGCTCTTGGAACTTGAACATGATGCGTTGACGAGTCACAATTGGTGTGTTCTGCCACAATGGAAAGGCCCGCTTTGCTGCAAATACCGCAGCTTTGAACTCCTCAATTGTAGTTATTGGAACTTGGGAAACAACTTGCTGTGTTGCCTATCATTTAGGAAAATAGAAGACAATTTTTTTTTTTTTTTTGATAAGTAAAATAGAAGACAATTATTGACTTAAAACTACCAGGAAATAATAAAAAAATAAAATTTTTAAAGGCATTTATCACACTTACAGGATTCAAAACATCAATAGAGGTGAATGATTGTGAATCAACAAATCTACCACCAATCAGATTAGGAACTCTCTGACATATGCATCACGGAATAAGTTTAAATATGGACTACAGAGAAAACCCCATTGAAAGGGGGAGCAGGGCAAGCAGTGAAAGAAAGAAATAAGATAAAGAGTAATTTAGAAAGGATTAGCAGAAATAGATTATTTCCTTCTATTTTTTAAAACTTTTCTTCTTACCCAGGTATTAAGGATAAGAATTCTTCAGCAGAGTTACATCTAAGCTTACCGGAGGGTTGCGCTGCCTCCAAGATGGCTTTGTGACTGCAAGATAATTGTTTCTTACAGCAGACTTCTGAGGTCCCAAGGACTTGAAGTTCCTCACTGCAGTATAAGCATGCCATCTTCCACTGTAAGGAAACTGAAAGAGTGCTTAATGACATGAAACTTCAAACAAAAGCCACACCTGTCATATTTCCTTGTCGGAGCTTAGCTTTTACATTGTAAACATGTTTCGGAGTTGATAAAAGATCTGGATTGCTTTGCCTTAGTCTCTTTAGAATTTGGCGAGGTTTTAATCCAGCTTCTGTCATTTCTTTAATTAGAAGAATTTCTCTCTCTGTAAAGCGCCGAGCAGAGGGATGCTCCAAGATGTCTTTTATGGGTTCATGGTTGTGTGTTCCATTTTTTATGGTAAGGACCCACAAGCCATCATCCTTCTTTCCCACAGCTTCAAAAGGACAATTAGTCAGCCGAGTTCCGGTTTTTCTTCTGCGAGTACATTCAGCAGATGACTCATCAGCAGATTTCCGCCTGTTACGATAAACACCTCCTCTATCACAGCCAAGGACAACCACTCTGTCTCTCTTAGATTGCTTAATTGTAACTACATATCCCTGGGACACAGCAAAGTCCCCAACATGCTGGATTAGTTCTTCACGATCCACAAATGTTCCAGGTGAAGGCGGAAGCATCTGTGGGGGTTCACTCAACTCTGAGCAACTTTGAATGTCCATCATTAATAACCACAAGAGAAAACCTGCACTCTCACCTTAGCATGGTCACCTTCCATCAAGACATCTTCGTATCGTACACCAAACTTATTAGCACCACGGCTCCACTTAACATAAAGAGAAATAGTTTGAGGAATTAATAGCAGCACATCTCAACTGTTGCATCTGCAGATATGCTTGGTTGTAAACAAAACCAAGACCGCTTCTTCTGTTTAAAACTTCGTGGATGGAATTTTTTTTCATCATCAATCATGACTATCCCATCTCATTTCACTGTAAAAGTAATGGCATAATGCATCCAACAAAAGAACATGAAAAACACCACATAGAACAGCACTGATATCCTCCTCTTGGATTTCACCTTCAGTTGAAACAAAAGAGAGATAATACCCTATAAAAAGTCATGCCAAATGATTGGGTCAATTTAAATGATAAAAACTTCTAACAGTTCAAGATATACATTACCCATAAGCCACATACCCACAGTTTTTTTCCAGCCAGTCATAAGCATAAAAAAATTGAAGTCCGAGCATGCAATGAGTTATAAGTATAAAAAATTATATCAAACAGGCATGCCCTGTTTGGTCCCCATTATAGCAGAAAAGGAAAAGAATGAAATTTGAACGAGACCCTCAGTCTATACTTGACAGAACAAAGTAAGAAATCAACATTTCCTTTCCTCTTCCACTTTCCCTAATTTTCTTAAGGACCAAACCCAGAGAGTCTTACCGGCGACTGGGATCGGCCCCTTCGCGACGGTACTGATATCCGGCTAGGACAGGGGTTTCTTCAGTCCGTTCAATTACCTCAGTGAATACCTGTAACTCGACCCGTTTGGTTTTTAGTGTTGCCAAGAGGTTCAGAATTGAACCAGAAAGTAAGTCATTGGTTCAAGGAAAGGGAAATTGTTCGGGGCGGTGAAAACGAGAAGAGGACCGGGCTACGTAGAAGAGTGCGTTAAAAGAATTGCAAATTGAAATCAAACGGCCATTTGAGTCTAAATTCTAAACACAAATATTGGATATTTTTATCATTTAATATAAAATAAATTCATACATTTAGTGTTTCATTTTATCATAATTTTTTTAAAATTTTATATAAAATATAATAAATAATTTATTTTTTAAAATATTAAAATAATAATAATATTATTATTATAATAAAATAATATCCTAATAATATTTTAGTTAACTTTTAATTTTCATCTCAATTCACTATCTTAAACCCACCATAAAATATTTTTCTGTTATTATTCTTCCTTATTTTACTTTAATAATTGATTAATTAATCACTTGTAGCTTTAAAAAAGGCTTTAAATCCTCCTACTGAATTAAAAATGGTTCTAGAGTCCGAAATTGCAAATCAATTGTAAAAGGTAAGACTAGATTATCAAAAGTTGATTACTTTTTATCTGGACATATCCATTA
This sequence comes from Pterocarya stenoptera, assembly GCA_003123785.1. NCBI lineage: Eukaryota > Viridiplantae > Streptophyta > Magnoliopsida > Fagales > Juglandaceae > Pterocarya > Pterocarya stenoptera. Next base: position 125,175 of record QEOT01000017.1, on the reverse strand, counting down.
TATCTTATACGTTTAAAGGCACCTCTCAATTACCAGATAGACCGTATGATCTGGGGTACAAAAAAATAATGATATACATACATCTTATTTATTATTATTTTATTACTATTCAGTTATTTTTTTAAAATTATTTAAATTTGGATTAAAAACTCAAAACATGACTTTCTTGCATAATTTAAAAAAAAAAAAATTTAATCAACTAACGTAATCATATAATGTAATTAAAAATAAATATAATTTTATAAATTTAAATCAATTTTTTATTACTCTTTAAATCAATTTTTATAAAATTAAATTTATTTTTAATTAAATTACATAATTATGTAAGTTTATTAAAATTATTTTCTTCTAGATTATATAAGAAGATCATGTTCTAAAATTTTTAATTCAAATTTAATGTAAAACAAAAAGAAAATAAATAATAAAATTGTAATAAATGAAGTGGATATTATATACTCGACCAAAAATATTATCTTGTTTCGGATGAGCCCCTCACTTCATTCCTTGAGCTTGATCTTTCGTGGGAAATGGCATTCCAGATTCCTAGTGCAAGCTTAGGTCAACCCTAATCTAGGCATCGGATATGCCTGCTCCGCGATTAGTGGTTAATTTCGTTTATAGATATATCCTGACCTTAACGACGTTATCGATCCCTTTCCAGGAAGGGGGCTAGCCATTTTCAAAAAAAGTCATATTTTAGGTAGAATGCATCATAAAAATATATATTTTAAATAGAAATGACGTAAAACGCAATCACTGGTGCTAAGTTTGGAAGTATTATGTTGTTTATAAATTATTACATGCAAGATAAAACCCAAATATTTCAGGTACAATAACGCACTTTTCTGTGCATGGTATCCATGATTATACTTATAACCAACCAGTCTTAGCATGGCTAAACAAGAATATAAATCTTGACACCTAAGATAAATATATAAATACCAGATTAAATGCATCTCTAACCAACATTCAAGAGTGATACAGATCATCATGTAGAGGATGAGGTCAACTGTGAGGAATTGGTGTTCATGTAACTGATCTGGCTTGAATATTGGGATTTCCCCCCCTCAGAATCATCAGTAGCAGCATTGGACGTGTAGAGGGAGGTGATCTCAGGTCTATTGACTCTATTCGCACGTGGATGATATACTGGTGGCGGTAAATTTGATGGGAGAAGAGGCAATGGAGCTTCAAAATTGAGGACATGAATTGTCTCCCTTATTGAAGGCCTAAGGTTGCGATCTGGGTGAGCGCACCACAGCCCAACAATCATCAACCGCTCCATTTGCTGCTCATTAAAGTTTCCAAGCAACCTTGGGTCAGCTGCCTCAAGTACCTCTCCTCTTCCATAGAGCCCCCAAACCCACTCCAACATTAGTACTTGATCTTCAGGGGCTTTAGGAGTAACTGGTTTTCTTCCACAAGCTATCTCCAAAGCAACAATCCCAAAACTATAGACATCTGATTCCTTGCCGGCCTGACCGCTTGTCACACATTCGGGAGCCATGTAGCCCATGGTGCCTGCCAAAACAGTGGTTCGCGACCCTTTGGCATGGTCCACAAACCTAGCTAACCCAAAATCTCCAAGTTTAGCATTGAAGTCTGAATCAAGCATAATGTTGCTTGATTTTATATCTCTATGCACCACACATTGTTCCCATTCCTCGTGCAAGTAGAGTAAGGCTGAGGCCAAGCCTTGGGCAATTTTGTACCTCAATTCCCATATCAGTAAGCTATTGTCTTTAAAAAGAAATGAATCTAAGCTTCCATTAGATAGGAACTCATAAACGAGCAGGAGTTCTCTCCTTTCATGGCACCACCCAAGGAGTTGCACCAAATTTCTATGTCTTAATTGGCCAATGATTTTTACTTCTGATGCATACTCTTTTATCCCCTGTTTAGAAGCTTTTGATACTCTCTTAACAGCAACAGAAGCATTTGAGTCCCTTAAAAATCCTCTGTAAACCCCTCCAAATCCTCCCTGGCCTAGCTTTTCTTCATCACTAAAATTCTTCGTGGCACGAGCCAATTCCTTAAACGAGAACCTGTTTGGCCCAGTTCCCCTCTGAAATTCCTCATCCATGTATAAAGCAAAGGCAAGATCATCTTCTTGAAGGCTCCTACTCTTCTTCCATAAGGCCAACAGAACCAAAGCCAACCCACCAACCGAAACAAATCCACCGGCGCCCAACCCCAAGGCTAATCCTAACTTCTTGTTTTTACTTCGGCTTGGAGCACCTGACCCTGTTGGATTAGTTACAATACCATCATCAGTTTCCAAACTGGAACTAAAATCCCATGAGTAAATGGTATGCATTGCAGAAGCATTTCCTGTTGCGGCTGAGAATCCAAAAGCAACAAATTCAGGTAGGTGAAGTCTTAAATCAACAATTTCAGAAAGGAACTGCCTTACAGGAACATTGTTTCTTAAACCAGTGAAGACAACACTCAAGTTATGAGAACTAGAATTATAGCTAATCCAAGCTTCATTCTTTCTCCCTTCCATAATCGAGGTATTACTGATTAACCATGACACATTAGCAATAGATCTCATGGACTTGATATCAATACCTACATGTAGGCCGGGAGGATCCCAAAAGCTGTTCTGATAGATATCGAACTCCACCGCCACAAAATGATTGTCTGTCGTGTTTAATTCCTGGCCATCGCGAGTAAGACCCAGAGTGCGACCTTTTGTGACGGATTCAGGAATCTTTGAACCAGCACGATCTAGGAAGAACGCAAGCCCATCTCCATATTTTGTTCTATTTTGAGAATCGATGACAAAGGAAAAATGGGTACTGAAATCAGTGAGGTTTCCGGAGACCTTATCCCACAGATGCATGGGACGGGAATACGTGGCGCGACCCACGAACTGTTTATAGGCCTGGTTGCCAGTGAGTTGGATGACGTTGTTTGCGGCGGTAGCTCTCTGATCATATGTTATGTTGGTGTCGTCGGAATTGAAGCTGGTGTAGTTGAAGGATATCGCACTTGTAAAAGGGATTAGTAAGAAGAAAGTGGCGATCAGTGACAGATAAAAGATGAACGGGGGCTTGGGAAAGAGGAAATGTTTGACTTTGAAGTCGTTGCCAACCATGATCGTAGTTTGGAAGGATTGAGGATGTTGGGTTAAAGATGCTGCAAAGTGTATTGCGAATAGCTACAAGAAGCTCTTATAAACTAATGGAGGATTCCGTTCCAGAAAGAAAAAAAAATAAAAAAAAATCCATAATTTGGTCGATTAGGAATAGATACCAGTGGCGGAGCTACGTTCAAGGTTGGGGGCTATCACCCTCAAAAATTCTCAAAAATATATTTTTAGTATATTGTGTTTTTAAAGATATCTTAATATAATGATAATTTGACCCTCTAAAAAATTTTTAAAAATCTCATTTAGTATTTAGTTGTCTAGATTTTTTCAATAATTTTTTCATACTTACACCTATTTTTTGTCATTAATAAAATCTTACATTCTCATTTTTTTTTACATCTTATAAGAGGCAATAAAATATCTTGATCTCTTTTTATAAGCTATTTAGTAAATTTACAACATCATTTTTCTTATTTATTTACACTTTTCCTTTTAAGTCTTCTACTAGTTAGTTTGTTTAGATTAATTTTGTTAGTAAGTACATATATACTACCATAGAGTTAACAATTAAGAGTGAATGCAATAAATCCCATGTAGTTATTTCTATCTATATTATAGAGACTTTACAATATTCAATCTTAGATTCAACAAAAAAGTTCATCTTTACTTGCTTAATTTTTATCATTTGCTTCAAAAAATCTTACATGACTATTTCTATCTTAATTTTTATCGTTCACTTGAGTACGATGGAGCTCAAGTGAGAGGTTTAGATGGGTGGCTTTAATAATTTAATTTCTCATTATATAATAATCTTATATGGTTAATGTTAAATGTAGGTGACACACTTTGCTACCTTAAATGTTGGTTACTGTTCACCCTTACATACGACACACTTTACTAATCGCCCCCAAGTACCAAATCCTAATTCCACATAGCTACCATGCATGGACACAAACGGTCAATCTATACATAGATAAAGAAAAATAGCTAAAAATAATAGATTTAATGAAGTTTGAGATCATGGAAGCCATTCATTCTAACTATATATGTCTATTATTCTTCATCAATGTTAAAACTATGATTTAATTAATTAATTATTTTTTAATAAATTTAGTATTTTTAAAATAAGTGATAATTTTAGATGTTGTAAGAAGAGTTTTGAATTTGAAATTAAAATCATTAGTTTGACCTTCTAGCCAGCGTCTGGACTCTAAAGCGGATCCTATGTAGCTTAATTATAGTTTATTCGAAGCTAGCTAGCTGGCTAATTTGATTAATAAAATTAAATTCTCTCATTTTATCTTATTTTATATAATTATTATAAAATTTTAAATTTTTAAATAAAATATAATAAATAATTTAATTTTTAACAAATCATTACATCTGCACCACTGCATAATTAAACGAAACCAAAGCCACCTACGAAAGGTTGCAATTATATATTAGAATAAACCCATGTGACATATCCTTGGTTTAAAATAAAGAAAAGCCACGTAAGAAAGGTTGCAATTATATATTAGAATAAACCCATGTGACATATCTTTGTTTAAAATAAAGGAAAGGAGAAGGCACTACACTATATATAATTAATATATAGCCAATTAACGTTTTTGAACAATACAAAAGGTCCAGCAACGAACTTCTAGAACGTTTACTTACAAAATGCAACTTGTTTTTGAGTATTTTATCTTCCAAGGATACCTAACATCGACAAGACTATTTATTGCAAACAATGATAGCTTAACCGCACTACTATTAATTAATTTAGCGTAAGAGTGATTGTTCTGCATGTTCTACCAAAACCACGCTAGCAAATTAATGCTTTCCCAAGCACATCTAATACAAAGCCATGCCATCATTTTATCAGTCCTCCAAAATATTTCAAACAATCTGTAATTTTTTTTTTTCTAATATGGAATATTGCCAATAAAAAATAAATTATCGATGTCGGATAACTCAAGATTATGCTTTCTAAGTGGATTTGAAATAAGTCAAATAATATTTATTGTTGTCTGTATAAATATTTCAGATAATTAGACTTAATACTTAGTTTCTATGTTTCTCTCCCACTCGAATCTCTCAAAAAATTGAGGACCTTAATTCTAAATATAACATATAGATTATATATATAGTATCTAATACGTACAGAATTGCATAAAATCTACTACAGACATTGCGGACTCCGATCGATGAGGAAACATATCGATTTTACTAATTCACTGGCTTTTCCTTTCCATATCTCGACGTGAACAATTTCTTTCAGCCCCATACTACTTACCGAGCCCAATAAAATTCTTATTACTTTGAGCCTATAATCATAAATTCTTGACACCTGAAAGTAGCTCTTTACGTAATTAGGTGGCGTTTTCTTACCAATTAAAACGCTTTTTTTTTCTTGTCTTTTGAGCCTTGAGGTGTTGTGGGCTCTAGTCACCTCATTAGACGGCTATATTCTCACATCAGTTACCAATAAATTTGGGTTGAGATGCCCAACTTGATTTCGGAGTGTTGATGCCAAAAATTAGTACCAACAAACCGGATGGAAGAAAGAGTCATCTTCGACCCACGAGGGTGGCCCAATGGTCATTGGTGGGTCAGCATGCTTGAGTTTGTCCATGGAAATAAATAATAAATAGAATGCAAATAAGAGAGATACATAGATTTACATAGTTCAGCGCAGAGCCTAGATTCACAAGGTGTTGGAGAACAAATTCACTATAATTGGTGATTTTATAGTTTTTCATGATTTCTCATATCTCACAGTACAATAAGGTCTGAAACAATATTCTTGGAGTCTCTTGGATTGAGGTTGAAGAAGACCTTTGAGTGTTCCCGCAAGAGTTACCTAGTCCCTTTTTTCTTCTCCCCCTATATTTGGTAGGAAAGCCCCCCCAGGCATTGTGAGTGGTTGGTGGGGTGTGTCGGCTTTATGTCACTTATCTGTCCCTCATTACGTGCTTGACTATACTTCCTCCCTCTGTTCTTGTCTTGTCTTGTCTTGTCATCTCTTTCTTTTTCCTCATCAAATTACTGATGGTTGTATGGTGGACTAGGCCTCATATTTTTATCCCCTAACATGGAGCATTCTCCGTCGTGTTGTTTTCAAGGCTCATAGCATAAATACAGCATATTAGGAGTCACTAGACAACTTTTTCTACTAATTACATATTCAGTTGCATGACCGCGATTGCATTAACTGCATATGGAAAATGATATACATACAATCCATTTACACAATCTTATTTAAAATGAGAGAGACTTTTATAAAATAACCTATAAAAGTAACATAATTTTATAAAAATACTTTCAATTTAAAAATATGGTTATATAAAAGGTTGTGTGTGTATCATTTTTTATCCTAAGATATATGTAATATTATGGTCAAGCTTATATTTATATTATATATATATAAGTTCTTGATATGTAGTTTGAGAGAGTGATTGTGAAAATTGATAATTTAGAGAATAATTGCAAATTGAGTGGTACTTTTTTTCCCCAAAATAATTAGTTCCGTCCTTACTACTCTTGTCGCTATAATGTAAATAATACAAGAAGTGTAATGCATGTGAGCATTTTTAACATTTCGTTCTATTTTTCTATCTTTTTTCACCAATCGATATTTGAGAGATTTTCTATATTTATATTTAGGCCAAGAGCATATATCATCTCATATCATCTCATCTCACCTCATCTAATATCAATATCCAAACACCATAAACACAAATATTTTTCAATTTCAAATATTCAACTTTTTCATTTAATCATTACCTATTCATTACAACTTTTCCAAACTTCAAAACAAAACATAAAAAATATTTCAACTTTTTTAATTCTCAAAACAAAAATTATATTATTTTTTATACAACTTTTTATCTCTCATTTTTCAAAATTTCATAAATATCTTAATTCAAACTATTTACAAATAATTTTATAGATCATCTCATCTCATTTTACTATCCAAACCATACCTTAGATTTACAATGTTTTAATTTTCTACATCTTATTAAATTTTTTTGCGAATGAACTATCCGCTTCTTTTCTCTTCCAACTAATAGAATTTTTCAAATTAATTTGCAGCGAGTTGTACAAGTGGGGCGCAGCAAAGCGGAACCCGTCATCGGTCTTTGTCTTTGCCATATTAGTCATCACGCACCTTTTTTTTCATGACTAATATGGCAAAAACCGCCGGGCAAGACATTACTAATATGGATCATGCTACAGCCCCCGCTGGGAGCTCCCGCTGGGGCTGTTGTAGTGTTTTTTATGTGTGTTTTTTTTAAGTTATTTTTTATATAGATTTTTTAATATTTTTAAAAAATAAAATAAATTTAGAATATTATTAAAAAATATTTTTTTAATGAGTAAGAAAAAAAAAATCATTAAAAAATACTTCCTTAATCACGAAGTAAAATAAAAAATCATTTTTTCATTTTTTTATTTTACTTCCTAATTAAGAAAAGTATTTTTTTAATAATATGTTTTTTTTTAAAATATTTAAAATTATTAAAAAATTTATATTAAAAAAAAAACTAAAAAAAAATACACAAAAAAATACACAAAAATACATACACTATACAGGGAGCGGGACGCCCAGCATTTTCCTACTAATATTAGTCATCACGTACCTAACGCGCAAAAGTTAATGCCCTTTCAGTAGCTAGCTGCCTAGATTACGGAAACTATATATAATTTTCTTTGGCGGAAATAAATCACTGTCAGATGACTCAGATCAAGACTTATATTGCTTGGAGAATTAATGCAAGAAAGATCAAGCATGGGATGCATACATCCATGATCCTAGTTTACTTTGAAGTTTCAACATGACATATATATATATCCTGCAGAACCCCCAGTATAAAATAAGAAAAAAAAATCTATTTACTAAATAATAGATAATAAATAATTTTTTAATCATCTAATATTATATTATATATATTTTTTATAGAATCTAATATTATATTATTAATTAGACGATTACAGGAGAATGATGATAAAAAGAAATATACACGAGCAAGACTTCTCTCAATATTTTATATATATATATATATATATATATACACATATACATATGCCTTTGTCCCCAGTTCGGGTCAGAGATACTGGGTTTTTCCCCTTACGTGCGAGGAAATCATCAGCATACACGAGGGGGAAAAAATAAGTAAATTACAAAATAGGGACAGAAGCAAAACGCATTGGAATTGAATAGCAAAGTCAGCTTCGAGGACCGAATTTATATAGATTCTAATCCGAGTGTGATTGACCGTTTCTAATGGTATATATATATATATATATATTATATATAAAGGTTTGAGCTCATGTAATTTAAACCCAAACCGAGGCAAACCATTGGCATGATCCTACGTGTTTAAAAAAAAAAACAAACAAAAACAAAACAAAACTGTGAACGGATCATGATACGACGTAGATCATCAACAATTAAGCAAATAATTAACAGCATTCACAAAATCATTTAGGGCTAGTCAATTTCAAATTCATCTTATTTAATTATTATAATTTTTTTAAATTTTAATATAAAATATAATAAATAATTTAAATTTTTTAATTTTTAAAATAATAATAATATTAAAATTTAATATTTTAATAATATTTTATTTCACTTACGAATTTTTCTCGCATCTCAATTCAACTTCAAAACCCAGCTTTAATCTCTAATATAATCGCATCCAAATTTATCACTCTGCAGGCTCTGCAGGCAGTAGTTATCAGCTGGTATCTAGATGTAGTCCGGTCAATATATAGACCAATATAATAAAGATGCAATGGATGAGTAAGACGAAATGTACATATAGAACTCGCAGAGTCCCAATACGTAGTATCTTTGACGTTTTAAAGATGAATTAATCATTGTATCATCTTACACAATACATATCATAATTTTTTTAATTTTTTTTTTTTTTTTTATTAAATGTGTATTATATGGATGATGAATAAAAAAATATAAATATTTCAAGAAGAGTAAAATAAAAAAAATTAAAAAAAAATAAAAAATAATTTAATATATAGTGTAGAGGATGATGCATAACTATGCTCTTCAAAGATTTTAAGAGGCGGGGAACCGTCAAGAGGTGACAGGTCGTCTAAATCAAAAGCGCGTTCATACTTGATGTACTTTGCCAACTCATAAAGGTTCGACCATTACGTAGTACGTACCCTGAAAATCTTCCGAATATACATATATATATATATATATATTTAAGTCGAAACAATGCGCAAAACATGTTTGCCTAATTTGATAAAATAATTATTTTTTAAAAATATATATATTTCATAAAAAAAAATTGATTTTAATCAATAATTGAAGGCGTATGAAAACAATATAAAATCTAACAAATATTTAGGAATAATGATAATTAAGTAGAATATGTTTTGTGATCCAAAGCGATCCTTACCATGGATGAGTAAGACGAAATATACATATAGAACTCGCAGAGTCCCAATACGTAGTATCTTTGACGTTTCAAAGATTTTAAGAGGCGGGGAACCCGTCAAGAGGTGACAGGTCGTCTAAATCAAAAGCGCGTTCATATTTGGTGTACTTTGCCAACTCATAAAGGTTAGACCATTACGTAGTACGTACCTTGAAAATCTTCCGAATATACATACATATATATATATATATATATACTAAATCGAAACAATGTACAAAACATGTTTGCCTAATTTGATAAAATAATTATTTTTTAAAAATAATATATATTTCATAAAAAAATTGATTTTAATCAATAATTGAAGGCGCATGAAAAAAAATGTAAAATCTAACAAATATTTAAGAATAATGATAATTAAGTAGAGTATGATAATTAATACATGCTTGAATAGATTAGAAGATAAAAGCATTAGTTTAAAATATAACATATTCGAACACATATTTATAACATCGCTAGTTTTAAGAAAGTTGTCTGTGATGAGTTTAATATAACCGAACAAATACATTAGTTTAAAATATAACATAGTCCAACACATATTTATAACATTCATAGTTTTGGCAACAAACCCAACACATATTTACTATTAGTAAGTGCTTGCTAAAAATTACAACCAGGAACCAGCAAAAAAAGAGATATATATAATATATAAAAATGCACTTACAGGTTTTGAAATGAAAAGTAGAGTGTCTTTTATATATTTAGATCTGTTGATTAGGAGGATATAAAAGAGATTTGTTCAAATATATGTAATGTGAGATGATGAATAGCATCCTACTAAAAGAAAATGATAGCGATATATTTTATTTACTATTATTTTATTATTCAATTATTAGTTTTTTGTTTTTTTTTTCTATCTTGATTATTATTTTTTTGTTTTTGTTCTATCTGGATTAAAAATCTTAGTATGTGACCTTTTTGCATAATTTAAAAAAAATAAATTCAATAAAAAATGTAATTATGTAAAATAATTAAAAATAAATTTAATTTTATAAGTGGGGAGGATGTGATACTCTGTATTTTAGTGTATTTTTTTAAATTAAATGATTATTTTATTTAAATTAAATATTTTTTCTCTTGTTTTAAATTTATTGTATTTATCGTTGGTTTAAATTTTGATTTTTAAGTTGTGAGATTTATTTTAATGTGCTTTCTTGATATTAATTATTGTTTGCATTTAAATTGCTCTTTGCTTTAATTTATTTTATTGTTGGACTTTAATTATTTTACTTTATTGATTTTTAAGTTGTAGTGTTTTTATTTAGCTCTTTTTTTTAAAGGAGAGGATGTGATATCCTGTATTTTAGTGTTTTTTTTTCAATTGAATGATTATTTATTTAAATTAAATATTAGTTCTCTTCTTTTAAATTTATTGTGTTTATCGTTGGTTTAAATTTTGATTTTTAATTTGCGAAATTTATTTTAATGTATTTTCTTGATATTAATTATTGTTTGTATTTAAATTGCTCTTCACTTTAATTTATTTTATTGTTGGACTTTAATTATTTTATTTTATTAATATTGAGTTGTAGTGTTTTTATCTATTTTTTTTTTATTGTGCATTTTTTTTTTGTTGGACTCCTTTATTTCTGGACTGGGTTTATTTGAGTGTGTTTTATTTTTTTCCTTTTGGATCGAGCCTATTCGGTCCCCAGCCCAACCCGCAAGCCTTCAACCCAGCCCACCATTGCCCCTCAAACGGCATCATTTAGGAAGTGGGTCTTCAAAAACCCTATCTCTTCCCCAGAACCGCACCCCCCTCTCATTTTCCTTCTCTTTCTTTCTTTTCCTTCTTCTTTCTTTCCCTCATTCTACTTCGGGCAGCCTGCACATCCCAGACTCTCTCGCTCAGATCACGCTCTCTCTCTCTCTCTCTCTCTCTCTCCCTCTCATGGCTTACTCTCGCTCTCCCTCATGCTCATCTCTCTCTGCCTCTCTCCCTTACTCTCACTCTCCCTCCCTCTCATCTCTCTCTGCCTCCCTCGCTTTCGCCACCCAGTGTAGGTAGCTTCGCTGCCGCAAGCTACCCTACAGCAACCACCAGGCGGCGGCCTCATGCTGGTAAGCTCCAGATCTGGATTTTTTGGATTTTTATTTTCTATTTTATTTTATTTTCGTTGAAGCTGAACTTTTTTTTTTTAATGTCTGATGTGCATTTTTTTATCTTCAGGTTTGTGGTGTTCGATTTGTGTTGATCGATTGCATCTTCAGTTTCGTGGGGGTCCAGATCTCACCGTTTTCGTCTCCATTTTTTTGCTTCTCGGTTTGTCTCCATTGAATCTGTTTAGCATTTGGTCCATGTCATTGCTGGATTATTATTGTCATTTCTAAGTGCTATGCACATTTAGTGGACAGTTGGTCCTTGAGGCAGGCCTTTCGTTGATGTTTTTATGTTTAGGTTATTAAGGTCTGTTGTGAGTGCTTACGATTGTCATTATTAAGTGCTATGAAGATTTATTGGATACTTGGTTTATGAGGCAGGTATATCATACATGCTTTTCTGTTTAGGTTATTAAGGTCTTGTGAAACTTCCTTAATTCCATTGATTTATATTGGTCCATTCTACAATCCTTCTGACATGTATGTCCAAGGGAATAATTATTGGGATTATGGCTCGTTCAACCATCGAATATGTACTTATTGATTCTGTACCTATGACTGATGGTGTTATTGGGAACTATTGTAGGGTTAGTGTCTGTTGGACCATTGGTGACACCAACATGGAATTCTGTGTTGGTGTTCTCCCAGCATCACTCTGGTATGGTTCTAAATCTTAATTTATGATATTTAGTGATATATTGTGGAGAGTTGTGAGTCCGTTGATGGAAATATAAGGCCATTGGAATGAATTATTTGTCAAGATGAGGGACTTTAAGGATTACTGCCTTCATTGTGTCTATGAGAAAGTTCCTTTTAATGTTCTTAGTGCATTTGGTAACAATAATTTGAATATCTAGTTCCCCTGTTCATCTTATTTTAATGTTGTATACTCAAACTCGAGAAATTTTGATTTCATTATCTACTATGTTTACTTCTCATTTCTTTGTCATACTCATATGGTACTCCCCTTAATATGGAAGTAGCGCATGAAAGTGTTAGTGATGTTTTTTATTCTCTCGAATATAGTATTTTACATATTGTTTTTTGTTTAAGTGATGGGTGGCAAATTATCTCTACAAAAACTTGGTAAGCTCTTTTAAAGAGATATTATTGGCTCTATATGTTGGTATTCTAGGTCACTGTTATTAGCCTTCTGATGCTTCTGTTTAGTAATTGCAATGGTTCTTATGAAAATATACTCTCTAGTTTGCTCTTTACTAAGAACTTGTTGCCTCTTCATGGCAATAGTGTTTGTATGTCTCTGTTTACTTTATGTAAAATTTTGCATAGTATTGTGGTCCTTTTGGTACCCATTCACTTTCGAATAGCGAGAGGGTGGGCTTCTGCTGGAGTAACTCAATATCTCCTCAACCAGTACTATGCAAATGTTAAAAGCTAGGTGATTTTGTTTTTTTCTTTGTGTTTTTTCCTTTAGATCTTTGCGTTTATGAAAAAATAAATCATATAACAAACGATGTGACAAAATAAATAACACCATACACTTACAAAGATTAGAACCAGAAACGCCCAGCTCTGAAAGCCCTCAACCAACAAGACCTTAAAACAAACCTCCCAAAATAACCTACAGAAAATACCAAGCACTGCAGTGACCGAAAAAAAAGGAAGTCAGAAAATACTACACTAAACAACTAAAATACTACACAAAACAACTATGAACTCACAATGATCAAACACCAGAAAGCTCCAGCTTTGGAAAACCCCAGCTAAGAACACCTTAGAAGAACTGGGAAAGCAACTGAAAATAAATCACCAGTAAAAACCAGGACTAAACATTTAAAACCAGTAAAAGGAAAAATAGAAGAGAAGAGAAGAGATGAGAAGTAAAAAAACACAAGGTTTTCCAAAAATCCACCTGTGATGAGACAGCAACAGGAGAAACTAAAGATTTTGGAAGAAAGAAAGGTTCATGAACTATTGAAATATTTGGTGGAATATGAGCTGTTGAAATATTTGGTGGAATCTGACAGCAACAGGTCTCAACATTTTAAAGCCTAAAAAATTTTATTAAATATTGGAAAATGGTACTAAAGTAAAAACTATTGGACAATTAGGCTCATGGCAGCAAACACCCAAAGCAAATATTAAAAAAAGAAACTCCCAAATCAGATATGAAAAAAACTCCTGAAGCCTTGCACGCATGTCTTTTATTCACTTTGTATAGAAAATGTAAATTTCAGTATGAGATGAATAAAGTCCTGGTAGAAGACTGCCCAAAAAACAGGTGAGAGATCAAGAATATTTTTTTATAAGTTTTTGTGATTTTTTATGTACTGAAATTCATTATTTTTTTTACAATTTTTCCTTTAGCAGTATCTCAGTATAGACTGACACAAAAGCAGATAGAGATAAGCAAGATCAGCATACAGTGCGCTGGTAGAAGACTGCCCGAGAAATAGCAGAGAGATCAAGAATATTTTTTTATGAGTTTTTGTGATTTTTTATGTGCTGTTTGGATTTTGCTTTATTTTTTTACAATTTTTCCTTTACCAGTATCTCAGCATGGACTGACATAAAAGAAGATAGAGATAGCATACAGAGATACTGAAGCAATTTCCTTTATTAGCATATAGACAGTGCATCAAAAATCCCAATATGATCACAGGCTTTAAAATTAACAACTTAATTTCTCTATACGCATGCACTGCAACTGGCTGAAGAGAGAGAAAAAATTCTAGACTGGCACAAATGCATGCTGAGATACTGAAACAATTTCCTTTCCCAGCATACAGAAATTTCAATACTATTACAGCTATAAAATTAACAATATGCAGGACAACCTGAAAAATCATAAAAGACAAAAATAATAAATTCAAAACATTACACAGACAACACATAGAATGAAAATGTACAGTATGAATTGAATAGAACCTGTCAAACACAAAAAAAAGGAAGAACAATATTTTACTGGTCATTACTGTATCATTATTGTAGCAGCTCGATATCCGCTTATTTAATAGAGAAAGATATATATATATAGAGGTACATGGCTAATTATATCCCAGTTGATAACAATATATGCATGGTCATTTAAATTATGAGTGGAGTTACTCTGCCGTTCTACTTTTATTACTGGGTGTACCGTTCATTAGTTTTTTTTTTTTTTACATTTTTTTAATATATTTAAAATTTTTTTAAATTAAAAAAATACATCAATATATTTAAAATCACTTACTTAATCACTGAGTAAAAAAAAAAAAAAA